>CM059017.1:23686411-23849269 GCA_030272315.1 Paspalum vaginatum
TATCGTGCGGCTCTGATCGGCACCGGGCAGAGCCGATGTGGCTGGCTTGTGGTGATGCGGGCGTGCCACCTGGCTTGACCTAGAAGCCATGAAGGTTGGATGATGCGACGATCGGATCGCTTGTATCGGCAACCACGAGAGATCGTGTACTCTAGTCGGCATGCGTGTAGATGCTCGTTAGTCGATGAGATGTTAGTGAAACAACCATGATAGCCAAAGCCACATCCATAGGTAAAGTAAACATAAAACCTATCTAAAAGTATGATATAAAAGATTTGAGTAGCTAGATCGACTTCTAACCAGGACCTCCAAGGAAGTCCATCCGGATAAATAGATACAAATTACGACATGTATAGATAGGGTGCGTGCGGTACGCTGATCTATCGGCATGTTGTGTGCACATGCTGCAGGGCATGTCGTGGATTGTAACAAGCGATTAGTAACGCAAAATGAGCTACATGAAGACCAATCTATAACATGAGGCATAAGTACATGGACAGATTGATAAGCATGCAAAGATAAGGACGAATCTCGTGCCAAGCAAGGCTTGACGCGAGATCCATCGAGATAAACAATGGATCTCCTACCGAGCTAAGCTCGACACGAGGTTCATTGGGATAGCAAACCGTGCAATAAAAAATGCTTCAGTACACGGTTCGCCATATGGCTCACGCCGTAATGCCCTAATGGATCTAAGAACCATTAGAGCAGCATGACAATTACCTTGAAAACCCCTGATTGCTCAGGGTGGCAATGCGCCGAGAGAGATTGGAGACATGAGTTGCTATGAACATATGTCATCAATTTTATTACGTAGAAAATGGGTACACATTTTTATTTTGGAGACTTGGACGTCAAGTCCGACTCTAGCTACAAAAACCCTACTTTACTTGAACTAACCTTAAATTTACCATAAATAAAAGATATATGGCCCGCAGGCCTTGGAATTGTCTCTTCTCTAGACCATCATCTGTGGCTCATCAGCCGATAGCTTAGGCCGTGCATCGGCCAGCTCATTTAGCCAATCCAGCCTAGATAGCAGCTGACTAGATTTTGGTGATAACAGAAATATATTAAATAAGCTCAAAGTCTTATAGGAAAAGAAAGATACAAGGAACTCATACCGAACTCCAGAAGACGGCTGTGGAACAGGTAGAGCCCGACTCTAACTCCTACTTAACATTGAACTAAAGGTCTAGCACCACCCAAAAGGGGGCACCTTCCCAAGGGAGAGAGTGGAGAGAGTATACAAGTGAAAGTAGGAGTGAGAGGGCTGCTCTCTATTTGCAGGACAAGGTAGGTCGGCAAAACGGTTAAGGCAGTTGGCCGAGCGGCCAAGTGGTAGCCCGGGTGGCCATCCAGGAGGCTGGGCGACTAGCCACTTTGGCTGTAGGCCCTTTGATTCACCGACTATGTTGATCCCATGGTAGAGATACCTTATGACCTGGCGTGGTGGTTAAGTTCCGTGTGCTTCTTCATTGGTCATTGGATTTAGAGTGTGATTCTTCCTTAACCACAAGATGGGACTCCCTTGGATCACTGACGTCACTAATCCATGGGTTGGATCGGTGAAGTGGTGGCCTTCTGGTACCTTGCATGTTGATTGTGTGGCTTGCTTCGTGGGATCGAGTTTGGCACATGTCTTTGTGCATGCACGTTGAAGAGGAACACATTCGGACACATTTGTGGGCCCGGCGGCCTAGGGTGGATGGCCAGCCAGCTTGACTGTTCCTGACTTAGCCATTTTCTTCTCCATATCATGGCCTTCTAACGTTAGATTTGACTTGGGCTTGTTCCCTTATGTGTATATGGCACCTTGGTAACTTCTTTAGGTGAATAAACTAAAGCACAACACATTTTGGGCACATGTCTGGCCGGCTGGCCTAGCCTTAGGCCACCCAGCCTAGGGTCTGGCCAGCCGGCCACTCTCATGTAAGCTAGTAATGTTGATCTTGTAATGGCCACATCTTTTGCATCCGAACTCCAAATTTAATGAACCAAAAGTCCATTTTGATCATCTCAACAAGGTATTCGCAATGGTGCAGTCCTTGAAGGAATTCGAGATACTTAATAATGATGTTATTTGTAATCCTATCTCAAGCCCTTTTGTGCCAAGTTTGTTCTTGCTCCATTTGTTGTTCTTTTGCATGGAATTTGAGCATCTCCCTGTGGAAAATCGAAAACCACCAAAACTCGTGGAATTTGTTAGTTCAAGGTATGTAATGCATTGAACTTTATATATACCCCATTTATTCACCGAGGAATTGGCAATCGAAATAAGGGAATAACAACCGCCAACATGGCCCCAAGCTTGAACCTTGCTTGTCCTCGAGCAAAGCTAAGACTTAGGCTCGGTGGATCAGGAGTTGCATCAATGTCAATGTGCTTCAAGTGTTAAGTGCACAACCGAACCCTCTACCATTTATGAATTGAACAAACCGGCACAAGTCTATTCCAACTTTTTCATCCTTACCTGTGGGGATTCTGACATCTTACTTTGTCTTTGGCGGTTTTGAGATGTAATAACCTTAGTCGAGTCTTACGCAATACAATCTCTTTTTGGGTTTCATACTCTGAGGTTTTGAAAATTTTGCAATTAAAGCACCAAGTTCCTTAAATGGTACTCTCGAATCGCTCAAGTGGTTAAGAAATTCCTCACCAGGGCCTAAGCCATTCTTTTTCCCTACAAACTATAGGCTTATGTGGAGCTCAAGGTGGGTATAAAAGAAGGATTACCTATGTCGTGTATGTTGTTGAGTCAAAAGCTGGTCCTAGCAAAGTATGTGATTCCTCTCATTCCGATCAATGGAGATATGGATGATGTTTATGGTGGTGGAGAAGATGAACACAAGTGGGAAAGTATATGGAAATGAATGCAACATACTAAACATTGTGTTTATGGTGGAATATGGTCTTGGTTAAGATACTCCTTATTTTGATGGATCCCCTTGTTTGAAACTTTGAAGCCTTTGAACACATGGAGCTATCACTTCCTTTTCTCTTTTCTCTTCTTCTTTTTTTTCATATCTCTTTTTATTTCTCTCTTTTTTTTCATAGCTCCATGTCTCATTTTGCAAGGGAATTTGAAGGATTTTGTGGAGTATGACTAGAGTATTATTTGTCAAGACCATATTTGTGGATAGGCATGTGGATAATGGACATGGTTTTGTATGGAGGTGGAATATCTGGGGAGCGTGAATGCCTGAATTCAATGTGAATTTAAGCATAACTAAATATAGAAAGGCAACCATGTGAAGGTGGATATGAAGGGAAATTGGTCGGGATATGTGGTGTCACTACTTCATAAGGACTCAAAATTTGAAAAAAAACCTCAACACAACAATAACTAGCATATGTAGAGGGTTGATCATGTAAGCATTTGGCTCTGGATAGATTTTTCAAACCACTAAGGAACTTGCTTTAGTTTTATTTTCAAAAAGAAAGCTCCGAGAATTCACCTTACTAGCATCAAGACGGGTGCAATTCAAACTTTGGTTATATCACATTCTCACAACAACCTAGACTTGGTTCAAAAGTGCTTGCTCCCATATAGTTGAACATTAGAGAAAGGATTACAACTCATGCCAATAAGTTGAAATTTTGTTGGAGAGTATCAAGTTGTATACAAAATACTTACAAAGAATTAATAGAGCAACTATTCATCATTTCCTTTAAGCAAAGGGCAGAAACAAACTCTAGCATTATGGGTAGGAGTTAGTTTATTCATGGTTGTAAGGAATTCTTTTTGGTATTTTAGATTATGCAAATTTTTATGGTGTTTTCTTTATTGGGATTAGAAAAGGGAATGAAATAAACATATTTTTGTGCCATGGCAGATAGGATAAAAGATATTGTTGGGCCAAAGGCCCGGGGCCCCACGCTTCGGACGTGGTTATTTTGTGTTGATGCGCTACAGGTCGCGAAGGACGGGATTGAGCATTCTGATGCCAAGGCCGAAGATGGGAAGGGCTGGCTGAGGGCATAGCCTTCGAAGTCCTAGAGTCTCGGGCTGTAGCGAATCCAAAGATGTATAGTTCAAAGGTGGCAAGCCCTGATGCAGTTCAAAATACAAAAGGCGGAGTGACGAGCCGGCATTCAGGGACTTCGTGCGGCGAGCCAAAGCTCAAAGGAGTTGCGTGTTTCAATTGACTTCGAGTGTAAAAGTACCAAACGGTTGTGCCTGCTATATGTAAAGGTAGAAGTAAAGTGGGAATGTGTAAGGGCAAGCATGTAAAATCACAATAGGACAGGCTGTTGGTTGACCCCTATAAATATCGGGAAGTCCAACCGACAGAGGGGACATGCTTTTTGGGGCCCTGACACTTGTACACAGGAGGAAAAACATAAGACGTGCTCGTGGACTCGAAGCACTAAAGGTATACTACGTTATCTGTCACCTTGCGTTCCATTATCTAATAACTAAAAACAATGTTCACATTTAAGATCCTGAGTTCATCCGTTGCATGTTCATGATCCTTCGGCTCAGGCAAAGAGTTCCCTAGGCGGATGTAGTTTCTCTTATTTCTGTGTTAAAGTTATAGCGTTCCCAACAGATATGATCATGAAATGCATGACATTCGGTCTGGGGTACATACTTGGTGCGGCGTTCCCCCCAAGCTTAGTTCTTGAAACTAAATGTAAACTTAGAGCTTATGCTTGGCATATCTCCCCACATGTCCATTGCATCTTGTAGGGTGCCTGAGAAAACCTCCCCCTAGCTTGTACTGTTGTACCTTATTTTAGTTTGCTCCTTGGGGTGACGATGATGCTGCTTACTTTCTGTTATGCTTGCCTATTGTCGGCGTTTCTTAGCCTACTGAAATAAATCCACAAGCATACGTAAACACGTTGTAGCCTTTCACCCAAGAGTATTCCAGGGTATCAAAATCCACGAGGAACGAGGAGTAACTCAACGTAAAACGGATAGAACCGAATAGTAAAACCATCAATTGTAGAGATAATTAACAGAGCAGAGCAGGATCACTACTTTAGATAAAACAACTTAACTTTACTAAACAAACCAAAACTCTACTCAGCTGATTTACTTGGACTGAGGCTATAGAACCACTTCCGAGCACCAAAGTGCAGATAACCCAGATGAGAAAGGCGGGCACTACAGGACTCAGCTATGCGTCGATGACAACTTATCCGAACGACGGGGTTGGACTACATAGGACACACACCCGCTGTCACCAGGTGGGACTACCAACCAAAACTGCGTGGGACAAGGCACCTTCCAAGGCAAACTCTAGTCTAGACACCACGTCTACACAACCGAGTTTACTACTACACTGGTTCGAAGCCAGAGAGCAAGCACAACTGTATAGCTAAACTACACAGAGCACACTTGGCACCCGTAAACTACTAAGCAGGGACTAAGTATGTAAGTAAAGTAAGTATGAAATAAATAAAGCAGAGGAGCAAGGAACTTTACTATATCCCGGAAATAGAGTAATATTTCCTCTAAGAATAAGAGCTCGGGAATAGAATACCAAAGAGAAATCCGACTCCTTCACTCTACAACTCACTACTCACTTTTGATACAATTGGCTCTCTACAATGCCAAGGGTGGCCTCACTACTATACTCTACACTCAACTACACAACCACACTATTCTTCTCTTGATCCACCACACCTTGCAAATGACCTCCTGAGGGGTATTTGTAGCATTGGAGGCTGAGGGGGGGGGTACTTGTAGGTGTGTAAGGTCAGTATTGAGGTAGGTTGGTGGCCGAGCGGCCACAGTGCATGGCCGGGCAGCCATGTAGGGTGGTTGGGCGGCCATTCGATTAATCGACATTCTTGATCCAATGGTTGATATGCACTCCCCGAGTCGGTTGGTGGTTAAAGTAGTTGATGCACGTGCAATTTGGAGTCGGTGCATGGTCGGGCGGCCACTCCCTGGATCACTGACATCATCAATCCGTTGTATGATGTCCTTCCGACCCTTGGATTCATTGGATTCTTGGTTGCACGATTGAATTTGTCTCCTTTTGTGTTTCCTTGCATGCAGGTCGAAGATTGTGTTTTGTGACATGGCCGGGCAGCCACATGTAATGGCCGGGCAGCCACTACACTTTGGCTGAAAGGCTGCCTAGGCATGCTGATGGCCGGGCGGCCATAGTAGGTGGCCGGGCGGCCATGATGTATGGCCGGGCGGCCATGGGAGATGGTCGGTCGGCCATGCACTTTTGGCCTTTTGCCTTTACCTTGCCACTTTGTCTCTATTTTGGTCATTTCTTCAATATTTTGTATGTGATAAGCTCCTGCATCCATCTTTTGTACACAACTTGTGGAACCAGTTAGTAATACATGAAAGCTTGATAAATTATGCCCTCAAACTTGAAATGTTGGTGGTGGAAATGGGTTTTATCGACTGCCAACACCCCACACACTTAAACCTTTGCTCATCCTCGATCAAAGAGTAGAGTTAGGCATAAGTAGATAGGGCATAACATCAACATTCACCATAGCAAGCACTAGATTATTCCCAACTATTTCATCTGCCCAGGATTCCAGTGATGTCTACACTTTAGTTTTGAGATGTTGAAACATGGAACGAGAATATATCAGAGTTAACTTTAGGTTCCCCCACACTTGAGTAAAGAGGTTTTTAGAATTTTCAAAAGCAATGCTTGCCAACTCTTTTGATCTCAAGACCAGCTCTCGGTCATTGCTAGGACAAGGTGTCCTTTTCAGAATCTTGTTTTCCTCACATCCTATGCTACCAAGGCTTTTGTGGAGCCGAGGTAGTTGGAGAATGAGGCTTCCCCATCATGTTTGTTTCATCGAATCAAATCGAGTGTCAAGAAAGAAGTTCATAATCAAATGAGATTTGGCCATGTGCAAGTGTAGTGTAGGGATTCGTCTCTTGTAGGTGTTTTGCTTGATTCCCATGTTTGAGTAGAGGGCATGGAGTTCTTCTTTCTTTTTCTTTTCATCTTTTCTCATATTTTCTCTTTCCTTTTCTTTTTTTTCGAATCTCCATGCCTCTCTTGTAGGACCGAGACGTGACGACTAGAGGGGGGGTGAATAGGAGCACTTGAAATCACAAAATCACAACCCCCAAGTGAAACCAGAAACTAAGCACTGTCCACTGAACAGATATGTGCCTAGTAGCGCAAGGGTGCCGTCCACTGTGAGGATACACACCAATGCGAGAAAACTAAAGATCCGAACAAGAGTAACAGCGGAGCAATCGATTTTGCAATATCCGCCACAAGACACTCACCACACCTAGGTGTGTCTCACTGACTTTCAGTAAGCAAAGAGAATGGTCTTGAGGGAGGAATGCGAAAATCCATAGCAAAAACTCAGCGAAAAAAACCAACCTGGGAAGAACACAGCAGTTCCCTGACAGGACCGGACTGTCCGGTGGCCAACACCGGATTGTCCGATGGGACCGGACTATCCGGTGCCTGACGCCGGACTGTCCGGTGGCACTGCCCGGACAACACCTCACGCCGGACTGTCCGGTGGGCGCTGCCGGACTATCCGGTGGAACCGGACTGTCCGGTGGCCTCTGCCGGATGGTCCGGTAGGGTCGCAGAAAAGATGTTTTCAAATCCAAACTTGATCAAACCTTGACCAAACTTCACGAAATTCAGCACAGGTTATCTGGACCCTATTTCAAAGTTATTCCCAACAGATCAACTCAAGATAACCACGGAAACATCGGGAATTTCCGATCTTGTGAAACCTCCATTCTTGGACAAGAAAGGGGAAAACACAAAAGAGGCTTGCTCGTGGCAATCCAGCCGGATTGAGATGAACTAAGTCATGATCCCCACGTCCTAGCAAGTCCAGAACATCAGCAAGAGAAGAGATTCAAGCTTGCCCAACAAAAACACCCAAAAAGGCAAGGATTGAACCCAAAAACCGAAAGTGAGAAGGGTAGGAGAAGAACACAAGGTTGCTGCACGAATTTGCTTCGATTAAGTGCCCAAGATGGGTCTAAAGATTCAGCATACAAGCAGAAATTCGTCCCAAGCAACCATCCTCACCTTCCCTCAAGATTAGGAGGCTAAATCCTACTCTAACCTCTCTAACAATGGAGCTCAAAGCTTAAGGACGAAAATCACCATGTGACAACTAATCCTAGCAGCCAAGAGACCTTCTAATGACCTACCCTTAACCTATTTATACCCGAGTGCTATTTAGGCAGTTTTGCACTTAGGTCCCTACAGCTAGACAAACCCTAAGGACTCAAACGAAAGATTACAGGATATTTCGGGATGGACGACCACGATGGAATCTTGATCTTCGTAAGTTCCACACAATCCTCGAATGTCCTCCACGTGTCCAGTAGTCCAATCCGCGATCCGCCCCCGGTTTTGAAGTCAGAATCCGGGAAACTTTAGGAAGTCTCCGCCTGGGCCGGATTTGGCCCATCTTCTCTATCTTGGCGAGTCGTGGCCCAACTCACCAAGGCTTGGGTAGCTTGGTTGACGGTTTTAAGCCGAAGCCGCCAAAGCCTCCCTCGCATGCCTTCGCGCCACGCATTCAGGGTTGGAGCACCGCGGTGGCGCCCAGCATCCCCTGTCCATCGGGGTAGCCTCGCAGTCCTTCGGAGGACTTACTCCTGCCGTCGCCGTGCCGCTCCTCCGTATACCGAACTCCCATGGCCGACAGACGCCGAGTGTGCCTCCAGTCCTTCGGAGGACTTCCCTCTACCTCCAGTCCATCGGAGGGACCTCCTGTCCATCGGAGATCTTGTGCCCAAGTCCTTCTGGGTCTTGCTACTGTTGATAATCACTCATCACTCCAGAGGCAATGGAGCCGGTCCATTGGCTCTCAATCTCCCCCTTGATGAGTGCATTGTCAACACCTTCAACCTGTAACCTGAAATAGAACAAAGACAAAAGAAAAGCGTAAAACCGAAAAGAAAGAAGAAGAAGAAGTTTCTCAATATGCCCAAAAACCAAATACTGGCAGAAAAGGGCAAATTGAGACTACAACAAAAAACAAAGCCAAAGATCGACCCCCTAAGACAAGGGAAACCGCTCAACGCAGTCGATCAAACTAAAGCATGACCCCTCAAGAAAGAGGCAAACTGGCTCAACACAGTCATGCTAAGGCGAAAGCATCGGCTCCTCCAGAAAGAGGCAAAAAGGGCTCAACGCACCGATGCAAGAGCATGCTAAAAACTCAATCTCCCCCTCAACTAGACCTCTACAGAGTCCTCCCCCATGGTACAATCTCTCCCCCTTGTTGACAATGGACACATCAAGGGTCAGAGAACTCAACTCCCCCTGAAATGGACAACTCCCCCTCAAAATATGCCATGAAATGCAGGAAGTGTACCATGAAGAGCTCAGCAGGGATGAAAAGCTAGTAAATACAAGTTCTAGCATACAGAGCAAGTGAGGGCAAGGTAGCATGCAAAAACAAGCTCAATTGAATCTATCTTATACAGATCAGGAGCATGTTTTTCAGAGTTGTTGAGAAAAGAAAAAAAAAGAGCATCACCAACATGAATAGCATCTAGCAAGATAGGCATGAACAGCAAGATGCTAGCAAAACATACAAGATGTGCTACTCTCAACCAAGGCATCTACAACAGGCCATAAGCAAATATGAGACTTGCAGATTTAGCAATTTTAAACTTCAAGCAAATCAGATTATGTGCCAGGGGTTATTCACTTGTCGTTGCCACTTCTTACCAAACAATGCCAAGCCTAGGTTCAGAAAACCATCATGAGCTTAAGACAAGGTTTTGGTCATACACAGCCTAGTCCAAGTTCAAGCCAAGGTGCAAAGGCAAGCTATCTCAAACTAGATCAGTGTGACAAGTGAACCCTCCTGAATCTTTTCAATTTAATTCATAGGACAGCGCTTGTAAATCACATTAATTCAGATTTTAGATATGAACAAGGTGCCATAAAAGCTTAGGCCTCAGTGCAACCCAGGCATACAACTAGCATATCCAAGCATGAAAAGATAGCATAGCATTCAACATTCCTACACATGCTAGGTAGCCAAGTCAAGTGGTGATCAAGGTTTTTGATTTGAAAGAAGTAAAAGTGACGAAACTCACAAAAGATATTAGACAGATTCAAGGAGCTTAGCCAACCATGATCAAGCAAGCAACTGTACAATCTAGCACAAGCAAGTACTAACTTGGCATACCAGAAGAGCTCTAGTGCTAGTGAAAGTGAAATGCATATGTTACAATGAAATGCATGGTATGGGACAAAATGCAAGAGAAGCAAAGAGAAACAAAGAAAGAAAAGAAGGAAAAAACAAAGCAAAACCTAAACTATACCAAAGTTACCCCAACCTAAAAGGGATAACAAACACCAAGCTCCCCACGCAAGTGAGCAAAAACGCTCAGGTCTAAGGACTTGGTAAAGATATCGGCCAACTGGTTCTCAGTCTCTACATGGATCAAGTCTATATCTCCCTTCTCATAGTGATCTCTCAAGAAGTGAAACCTCACGTCTATGTGTTTGGTTCTGGAGTGCAGGACGGGGTTCTTAGCTACAGAAATAGCAGAAGTAGAGTCAACTAGGAGAGGGATCTTCCTAAAACTGAGACCAAAGTCGCTCAAGGTGGACTTCATCCAAAGCAGCTGGGAGCAGCAACTAGCAGCAGCAATGTATTCAGCTTCTGTGGTGGAAGTGGCTACGCTAGATTGCTTACGTGAGGACCAAGAAACAAGGGAAGAACTGAGAAACTGGCAGGTGCCGGAAGTAGACTTGCGCTCCAGCTGACAACCAGCAAAGTCAGCATCCGAATACCCTCTAAGAGAGAGCAACGAAGCTGAAGAGAACCAAAGTCCAAGCTCAGGAGTGTATTTCAGATACCTGAAGATGCGCTTCACCGCTTGACGGTGTGATAGCCTTGGTGAGGCCTGAAAACGTGCACAGAGGCAAACCACGAACTGAATGTCCGGCCTGGTCGCTGTCAGGTACAGAAGTGAGCCGATCATCCCTCGATACTCTCTTTGGTCCACCACCTCCCCTTCTTCATCCGCATCAAGAGCCGTCTGTGTTGACATGGGAGTCGCCATGGGCTTGAGATCTCCCTTGTCAAACTTCCTCAAAATGTCCTTCGTGTACTTGGCTTGATGGACGAAGGTTCCTTCTGGGCCTTGCTTAATCTGAAGCCCGAGAAAGAACTGATGCTCACCCATGAGACTCATCTCGAATTCACTGCTCATCTGTTCAGCAAACTTAGACACCAAAGCGTGAGATGAACCACCAAAGATAATGTCAACAACATATATCTGAACTAGAAGGGTGTCACCGCCACGACTCAACAAAAACAAGGTCTTGTCTACTAAACCCATCACAAAACCAGACTTGAGCAGAAAGGCTTTCAACCTAGCATACCAAGCTCTTGGAGCTTGCTTCAGACCATACAAGGCTTTTCTCAACTTATATACCCGGTCTGGAAACTTAGCACTCTCAAAGCCAGGAGGTTGTCTCACATAAACCTCCTCCTCTATGTAACCGTTTAGAAAGGCTGACTTGACATCCATCTGCTGCAATTTGAAGCCTTTAGAGGCAGCAAAGGCAAGCAAAATCCTAATAGCCTCTAAACGAGCTACATGAGCAAAGGTTTCCTCATAATCTATCCCCTCCTTCTGACAGAAACCCTGGGCTACCAATCTCGCTTTGTTCCTCACAACCATCCCATCCTCACCCTGTTTGTTCTTGAAAACCCACTTGGTTCCTATAGGGTGGCAGTTTGGTGGAGGTTCAACTAAATCCCAGACATGGTTTCTCTCAAAGTTTTCCAACTCCTCATGCATGGCATTCACCCAACTAGGATCAGATAATGCATGTGACACATCCTGGGGTTCGAAAGAAGCAACAAATGCGGAGTGACAGAAAAAGGCCAGAGAGTTAACCGAAGAACGTGTGACACGCTGGTGTAGGTCTCCAATCATCCTGTCTGGAGGGTGATCCCGCTGGACCTGCCGAGATGGAACAATCTCAGAGGTCACCTCCCCTACGTCCTCAGCGGGGCCCCTCTGCTCGAGCTTGTGGTCGGGGGAGTGAAGAAGAAGACGTAGGCAAGGGTCCTCCTTCATCTTCAGAGCTCGTAGCAGAGGGGGCAGGAGCTGCAGCCGGTGCAGTGGCTCCTGCATCACCAGCATCTACTTCGCCTTCCTCATCTTCAAAGATGGGAGCGCCTTCTTCATCATCACCTGAAAGCTCAAATGCGGGGGTTGTGGAAGGCATAGATTCATCAAAGGAAACTTCACAGGTCTCAACCACTTGTCTAGTATCAAGAATCCACACTCTATATGCCCTAGAGCTAGAGGCGTATCCAAGAAAAATACCATCCAAGCAGCGAGATTCAAATTTGTCCAAATGCCCCCCCTTTTTGAGCACAAAGCATCTACAGCCAAATGCACGTAGGTGCTTGACGCTAGGCTGCCTGCCAAACCGTAGCTCATACGAAGTCTTTCCCAAGAAAGCCCGTAGAAAGATACGGTTGGCAATGTAACAGGCCATATTCATAGCCTCAGCCCAAAAGCGTCGCGGAGTCCTATGCTCATCAAGCATCGTCCGTGCCATCACTACAAGTGTGCGGTTCTTTCGTTGCACAACACCGTTCTGCGGTGGGGTATAAGGAGATGAGAATTGGTGATCAAGACCAACGTCACGACAAAAGGTTTCAAAACGAGAGTTACGAAATTCTCCGCCATTGTCGCTGCGGATAGCCCTCATGGCTCTATGACTCTCATTCCTTAACCTCAAGACCAGATCCCGAACAAAACCAAAAGCTTCATCTTTGAATTCCATGAAGAACACCCACGAATAGCGAGAAAAGTCATCCACAACTACAAGCACATACCACTTCCCACTGACCGACTGTACTCGAGCAGGACCAACCGTGTCCATATGTAGCAGCTCACCCGAGTAAGAGGTCATCACCTGATTGACAGGTGCATGAGAAGCGGCAACCATCTTGCCATGACGACAGGGGTGGCATACTAAGTCCTTTTCTACTTTCAAATTGGGCAATCCTCGGATCAGATCCATTGAGCTCAACCTGACTAGCAGATCAAAACTCAAATGGCCAAGCCTCCTATGCCACTTCCAAATATCAGTAGAAGGACTAGCAACCAAACACTGAGGAGGTCCAGAAACAGATGCAAGGTCAACCTTAAAAACCTGCCCATAGGGCAAAATCTGACAAACAAGGTTTTCCTTAGCATCAAGCACACAAGAGGAACCCTCCTTAAAACGAACCTCAAACCCTTCCTTGAGAAGTTGCGAGACGGAGACCAAATTGAACCCCAAATTCCTCACCAAAGCAACTTCTCTCAGGGAAAGCTTACTAGAAAGTGCAACAGAACCAACACCCAACACTTTACCTTGACCATTATCCCCGAATGTGATGTACTCCTTGGTGTTCACGGGGTTGAGGCTGGAGAACCATCTGCGGTGCCCTGTCATGTGCCTAGAGCAACCAGAGTCCATGATCCATATGTCCTCCAGGCCTCGATCCTGCAAAATCAAGGAAAGCGAGAGTGAGCAAATGGTCCTGACACTGGGGTTAGTGTAATCGCTGAACCAGTGCCGAGCCATTTGCTCAAAAGTGGGGTAAACACAGTCAAAGTAAGCATCACGTCTACCTGGGTACCCACGACCTCTAAAGCGTGAGCTCTCAAACCCTCTACCTCCAAAACCTCGGTCAGAAAAACCATAGCCGCGCTGAAAACGACTAGGAGGTCGATCGGGAAAGCGTCTCTCTCCGCTAGGAACACGGGCCTGAAAACTACCTCCTCTCTCACCAGCAAAGTGGTCTCTCAGCTCACCGTGATGGGGAAGATCCTGCCTACCACCCTGGTAGAACTGATCATGGTTCCCCCAGGCTCTCTCCTGCCTCTCAACTCGCTTCCTCCTGAAGCAAAACTCCTCCAAGTGGCCATTCCGCTGGCAAAAGTCACAGTGGTAGACAGGCCTCTTGGGAGTGGGTTTAGGCTGAGCCTTAGGCTTAGGTGGAGTAGCCTTGGGTGGAACAGGCTGCTGGACTCTCTCCTTGCTCACTGGAGGCTTGAGAATCTCACTCACTACTCTGTCCAGCTTAGCCTGTGAGGGCTTGGGTGTCCAGAACTGCTTCTTTGGGGCAGCCTTAAGAGGCTCATGGTAAACCCCATCAACAGTAGGGTTAGGCTGAGGAGAGGCAGTCTTAAGCTTAATTGTGGAACTCTTCTTCTCACCCGAAGTACTACTCTCTCCTAACCCAAGTCCACTCATATCACCCTCAGCTCTCTTGGTGCTCTCCAAGATCATCCTAAGTTGGGTGTCTCTAGCATACATCCAACTGAGCACCTCTCTCAACCGGTTGTTCTCATCAACCAAAATATGTTTCTCCTCTCTCAGATCCTTCAGAACTAAAGTCTGATCAGCACAAGTAGGGCAGTGTAGAGAGGGAATAGAGAAAGCTGACTTCTCTAAGTTCTTAATGGTGGCATCCTATCCACCAACCTCAACCTCAGAGTGAGACAGTTCTCACAAGTGTCAGGGGATGCTAAAAGCATCTCAAGGTCAGCTCTCAACTGCACAAGCTCACTCTCCAAAGTAGGACAGACCATGCACGCACCCAAAAGCGTGGGTCTAGCCCTAAGCTCCTCCAACTCCTTGAGCTGTCCCTCACACTTCACCTTCAGCTCAGCTATGTCAACAACGAGGTGGGGACACATCTCACACTCAGTCACATCACTTAAAATAGGCTCATCCAGTTTAGACTGGAGCTTGCCTAACTCTACCTTCAGCCTATCCATTTCCTCTACCTGATGAGCATACTTGCTCTTCTGCTCACAGAGATCTCTCATCAAAGTCTCACAGGTAGGACACTCAGTCTCACTAGGCTGGGCTGACACACTCTTCAGCCTGTCTATCTCAGCTAAAGCATCAACCAACTTGGCTTTCTGCTTCTGCAGCTTCTTGGCTGCCTTCTCCAACAACCTATCCTGGGCTTTCAACTCATGACTATTTGACTCCAACATCTCAAGAATTTCAGCTTGCTCAGGAGTTACCTCTTCATCGGATGAGTCGTTGCCCTTGTCGTCCTTGTCCTCAAGCGCCATGGAGCAAAAGGATCTCCGGTGCATCTTGTGCTTGCGCTTGGACTTGGTGGAGACGAAGCAGAGTCCGGCTGGACCGCCTTGGTCCCTCCTCTTGTCCCGCTTGGTGACGATCTCCTCATCGCTTGAGCTCAACGAAGAGAAGAGGAGGAAGACGATCCGCCACACATACCACCAAGCTCGGCGAAGAAGGCCTTGTCCCGCTTCCGGTTGTCCTTCTGGTAGCTCTTGAAAGCCTTCCGGAAGTTCTTGATCTTGCCGGAGCGGTGCTTGGTGTGGTCACGCTCGCGGGAGTGGTCCTTGCCCTTCTTGTAGTAGTCGTTCTGCTTGTTTGGGCATTCGGCAATGAAGTGGCCAACCTCTCCGCACTCGAAGCACTTGGGCCTCTCGCCCCTCTTCTTGCTCATCCTGTTGTCATAGGCGCGCTGAAAGCGGCTAGACACCAGACAAAGCTCATCATCCCCAAGTGACGCCAACTGCTCCTCTGTAACAGACATAAGAGCAGAAAACGAAAAGTTGTGAAGCTGGGGGGTTAGAGATGGCCTCACTGGAGGGAGAAGCCAAGGCCAAGCTCTTGGAGCCAGTACAAGCGAGAGAGTCTCTCAACTTGTAATCCACCTCTGTGGCCTTGAGCTTACTGTAAAGAGTCTCCACTCCAATTGTGTCATAGGCCTCAGACTCGATGATCAAGTTAACCTTGATCTCCCATACCTTCCTGTCCAACGCATACAGCAACTTAACAGCCTGCTGATGGTCGGTGTATGGGATCCTCTCAGGGCTAGAGTTAACGCGCAAATTGTTGATGATCGATTGAAAACGACCAAACAAGTCATCGATGGACTCACCAGGCTTCTGAACGAAATTTTCATACTCGCGCCTGTAAGTCTCAACGAGACGCCCCTTGATGGTAGCAGTGCCCTCATGGTGTGCACTCAGCAGGGACTAGATCTGACGGGCAGTCTCAAGGTGGCTCACTTTCTCATAATCAACTGGACCAAGTCCTGAGAAGAGAAAGTTAACAGCTTTGGCGTTCGCCTCATGCTGAGCCACAATCGCTGGGGTAGTGCGCTGGGCAACTGGAAGCACAACAAAGTTTGCACTCTGAGTAGCATCCCATATGTCCTGGCCCTGGCTAAGCAAGAAAGCTCTCATCCTACCCTTCCAGTAGGAGTAGCCATCGGAGCCAAGGACCGGAATCTTCCCAGAGTGAGTCATAGTCGCTACGGGTTTCTCACCGGTAAAGGTATTAAGAAACCTAACCGGCTCTGATACCAAGTGTAGGACCGAGACGTGCGACTAGAGGGGGGGTGAATAGGAGCACTTGAAATCACAAAATCACAACCCCCAAGTGAAACCAGAAACTAAGCACTGTCCACTGAACAGATATGTGCCTAGTAGCGCAAGGGTGCCGTCCACTGTGAGGATACACACCAATGCGAGAAAACTAAAGATCCGAACAAGAGTAACAGCGGAGCAACGGATTTTGCAATATCCGCCACAAGACACTCACCACACCTAGGTGTGTCTCACTGACTTTCAGTAAGCAAAGAGAATGGTCTTGAGGGAGGAATGCGAAAATCCACAGCAAAAACTCAGCGAAAAAAAACCAACCTGGGAAGAACACAGCAGTTCCCTGATAGGACCGGACTGTCCGGTGGCCAACACCGGATTGTCCAATGGGACCGGACTATCCGGTGCCTGACGCCGGACTGCTGCCCGGACAACACCTCACGCCGGACTGTCCGGTGGGCGCTGCCGGACTATCCGGTGGAACCGGATTGTCCTGTGGCCTCTGCCAGGATGGTCCGGTAGAGGTCGCAGAAAAGATGTTTTCAAATCCAAACTTGATCAAACCTTGACCAAACTTCACGAAATTTAGCACAGGTTATCTAGACCCTATTTCAAAGTTATTCCCAACTGATCAACTCAAGGTAACCACGGAAACAGCGGGAATTTCCGATCTTGTGAAACCTCCATTCTTGGACAAGAAAGGGGAAAACACAAAAGAGGCTTGCTCGTGGCAATCCAGCCGGATTGAGATGAATTAAGTCATGATCCCCACGTCCTAGCTAGTCCAGAACATCAGCAAGAGAAGAGATTCAAGCTTGCCCAACAAAAACACCCAAAAAGGCAAGGATTGAACCCAAAAACCAAAGTGAGAGGGGGAGGAGAAGAACACAAGGTTGCTGCACGAATTTGCTTCGATTAAGTGCCCAAGATGGGTCTAAAGATTCAGCATACAAGCAGAAATTCGTCCCAAGCAACCACCCTCACCTTCCCTCAAGATTAGGAGGCTAAATCCTACTCTAACCTCTCTAACAATGGAGCTCAAAGCTTAAGGACGAAAATCACCATGTGACAACTAATCCTAGCAGCCAAGAGACCTTCTAATGACCTACCCTTAACCTATTTATACCCGAGTGCTATTTAGGCAGTTTTGCACTTAGGTCCCTACAGCTATACAAACCCTAAGGACTCAAACGAAAGATTACAGGATATTTCGGGATGGACGACCACGATGGAATCTTGATCTTCGTAAGTTCCACACAATCCTCGAATGTCCTCCACGTGTCCAGTAGTCCAATCCGCGATCCGCCCCCGGTTTTGAAGTCAGAAACCGGGAAACTTTAGGAAGTCCTCCGCCTGGGCCGGATTTGGCCCATCTTCTCTATCTTGGCGAGTCGTGGCCCAACTCACCAAGGCTTGGGTAGCTTGGTTGACGGTTTTGAGCCGAAGCCGCCAAAGCCTCCCTCGCACGCCTTCGCGCCACGCATTCGGGTTGGAGCACCGCGGATGGCGCCCGGCATCCCCTGTCCATCGGGGTAGCCTCGCAGTCCTTCGGAGGACTTACTCCTGCCGTCAGTTGTGCCGCTCCTCCGTATACTGAACTCCCATGGCCGACAGATGCCGAGTGTGCCTCCAGTCCTTCTGAGGACTTCCCTCTACCTCCAGTCCATCGGAGGGCCTCCTGTCCATCGGAGATCTTGTGCCCAAGTCCTTCTGGGTCTTGCTACTGTTGACAATCACTCATCACTCCAGAGGCAATGGAGCCGGTCCATTGGCTCTCATCTCTTTCTTTCAAACAAGACTTGAATGGGATCATTTATATTTCATGCACACCTTTTTGAGAAACTTTATTTCATGGAACGTGCGTGAGCAGGCCAAGATTCTCAATTGATATAAACTCTTTTAGTGGCACAAGACTTGATAAGGCTCAAAACAATCAAGGAAGCATGAATGTATAAGTTTCCTTTTCATATGTGGCCCTGGTGGGACAAAGGATAGGTACTTGAGATCATCCAAGATGGGTTCCTTATTTTATTTTGGAAATAAAACTCATACTCATGTGGGATGGTTCCTTTAGTTCTCTCTAATTATCTTATCTCACATGGATCAACAAATTAAACATAAGTGGTTCCCTAATCATTAGAGTATCCAAAGGCAAGATTAATCTAGCATAAGGAATAAAATGGTGCAAGCACAAGTCAAATGTGACACTATGAACATGTAGAGAATGATTTGATCAAGTGCATGTGTGAAGTGCAAAGAACTGGAGGTACATGAATGTAAACATGTATACCTGACCTCCACATACGGGTTCGAGCTGAAAATGGGTCAATCCAGCCCAACAAAATGGCCGGGCGGCTAGGCTGATGGCCGGGCAACCACACGGGGTGGTCGGGCGGGCACACATTTTTGTGTGTTCGACACTTGCACTACTTTGTTTTGTTGATGGAGCTTTGGGGAGACATGACAGGTCTGCACGACGTGTTTTCGTCAAAATTGATGGCCGGGCGGCCACTATGCATGGTCGGGTGGCCACTCATTTTCGCTCAACTCCCCTGAAACTTTTGAGTAGCGTGTTTGTACCCTGTACATCGTGTTTTGATCGTGGTTCCTGCAGGGTTAGTGACAGAAGGTTGAATGGCTTTGCCCATTCTTCCCAAACACATTATTCAATAAAGGGAAACTATCCTAACTTTATAAAATAAATGTAAGGTGCTTATTACAGGAATGGATAAGTTCAATGAAAACTAAACCTAAGCACTAAATGGATTGGAAAATAAATGCCCCTATGATAACTAGATGCACCGGGCGCCTATGGTGCAGGAGGATCATAAAGATCGGGGCGCCTAGTTGCATCTGCAAGACAGTGGACTTTGGTGGAGAAGCCCTTCCTAATGATGTTGATCTTTTCTTCGATCTCCATCCGCCAAAGTTCACCCTCCGCACAGCACTCCTCTAGGTTCTGAAATTTGGCCTTGAGCGCTGCGAGCTCCTCCCTAAGAGAGGCTACGGTGTCCTCCTCCTCCTCCTCCTCTTCCTCATCCGAGGAGCCTTTAAACCGCCCTGGTGGTCCTTTGATGGGGGGAGTTTTGGCTACCCTATTCACCGTCCTCTGCGGCGGTGTGGATTTCGATGGACTCATTCATGGAGGCATCCAGCTTGGTCATC
This sequence comes from Paspalum vaginatum, assembly GCA_030272315.1. Taxonomy (NCBI): domain Eukaryota; kingdom Viridiplantae; phylum Streptophyta; class Magnoliopsida; order Poales; family Poaceae; genus Paspalum; species Paspalum vaginatum. The sequence goes on from CM059017.1 coordinate 23,705,913, forward strand.
CTAGGGAAGAACACCTTAGCATACCCACCCATGGGTGTTTTCACCGCACGGAGGGTATGGGTGGATGGTCTAGGGAAGGCTGGCTCCTTGGATGGTCCAGCGGCCTCCTCTTGGAACATGCTCTTAACGCAGTTCACTAGGCGCGATTGCCCCAATGGTAGGACGAGGAGACGGGCGTGCCACCTTCTTGGCAATGGTTCTCGCTAGAGACAAAGGCCCTTCCCGGCTTGTCCACACTGTGGGATTGACGCAGGGAGTCTGGACGGCCTTCGCAGGTGGCCGGCCGGCCACGCGGGGTGGTACCCATGGCCGAGTGGCCATCCTCTATGGCAGGGCAGCCATGAGGTGTGGCCGGGCAGCCAGGGGGACCAAGCCCCGTGGGCCAGGGTGACCTCAGGGTGAGCTTTTTAGGGTTTTCCCCCAAAGGGGATGGGCTAGAGTGGTCGTGGTGACTCTTCGGACGTGGGGGTGTAGGTTGCGGTGGTGTCGGTTGAGATGGAGATGATGGCCTTGCCCTTGCTCTCGAGGAGAAAGGTTGCCATGGCTAAGTGGAGGTGGAGTTTAGATGGGGAAGAAGACGGCTTTCCCCTCCTTAAAACATCGGAGAAACTCACCCCCATCCACTCAATAGTCCCGAAGTTATTGGATCGACGATCCCAAACTCAAATTTTGAGTTTTGGCAGTCGGGAGACCACAAGGGGTGGCCAGGCAGCTATACCCTAGGGACAAGTGGCTAGACCTATGGCCTGAGCAGCTAGGCCCATGGCCGGGCGGCCAGGCCTTGCTTGGGTTGGATGTGCCACAAGCTAATGTTGCCCTCATAGGTGAGCTGTGGACCCAAATATTCGTGTAGAACGGCGGTTGTGTTGAGATTTTCAGCAAAAGGGGAGATTAGATAGAATTTTAAGGGAGAAGAGAAATAGTGTACATGGCTTCTTTTAAGGTCTGAGCTCGACCATGGATGGGTGATCAAACTACCTCGTGTAGCTCGAAGACATCCACTTCTTCGAGCGTAGGCATTTCGGGCTCAAGAAAGATTTTAAGGCGTTGCCCATTCGCCTTGAAAACCCTTCCGTCATCGTCCTGGAGGGTGATGGCGCCATGATCGGTGGCATCAAGAACCGTAAAAGGTCCTTCCCACTTACTTCTAAGCTTCCCATGACCAAATAAACGAATGCGGGAATTAAAGAGTAGTACCTTATCTCCCGGTTTGAATGTTTTGATCTTGATCCGCTTATCGTGCCATCTTTTGGTGCGCTCCTTGTATAGCTTGGCACTGTGGTATGCCTTCTCCCTCCATTCCTCCAATTTGGCCAATTGTATCTGTCATGTCACGCCTGCCGACTGGAGATCCATGTTCCACCTCTTCACCGTCCAGTGAGATTTGAATTCGAGTTCCACTGGAAGATGACAAGTCTTGTCGTACACCATTTGGTATGGTGTCATGCCAATGGGAGTCTTGTATGCTGTGCGATGTGCCTAGAGAGCATCAGATAGCTTGGATACCCATTCTTTTACCATAGCCTTGACCGTCTTTTGCAATATGTTCTTGATCTGTTTATTTGACGTCTCGGCTTGGCCACTTGTCTGCGAATGATAAGGGGTGGCGACACGGTGGTCCACACCGAGGTCAGCGAGACACTTTCTGAAGCACTTGTCAATGATGTGTGGGCCTCCATCACTGATAATAACCCATGGTACTCTAAAGCGAGGAAAGATGGTCTCCCAGAACATCTTGATGGAGTGTCTTGAGTCCGCTGCGGGACATGGTATTGCTTCTACCCATTTTGACACATAATCCACTGCGACTAGTATGTACTCCTTGTCTCCATTCTTGGGAAAAGGTCGCATGAAATATATGCCCCACACATCGAATATGTCGATCTGAATATTGCTTGTGAGTGGCATAGCATCTCTTGGATTCATATTTCCTTGGCGCTGGCACCTTGGACACCGTCGCACGTACTCTTTTGCATCTTCATACATAGTGGGCCAGTAAAACCCACTTTGCCAGATTTTTGCATGAGTCTGATAAGCCCCATAGTGACCTCCATAAGAGAATGCATGACATCTATCAAGGACTTGCAGTGCTTCGCAAGCTAGAATGCAGCGACGTACGAGTCCGTCTGCGCAGAGTTTGTATAGGTAGGGGTCATCCCAGAGATAGAATCGGCTGTCGTGGGCCAATTTCCTCTTGTTTGCTCCTTCAGGGACGTAGCCAGCAACTATGTAATTCACCAGATTTGCATACCAAGGTTGGGCTGTTGTCACCTTCAGAAGCTGATCATCTCTCATGTATTCATCGATCGGCAATGGCGATGTTTCCTCAAATTTCATTCATGAGAGGTGATCTGCAACTGAATTTTCCACTCCCTTCTTATCTCTAATCTCTATGTCAAACTCTTGGAGTAAGAGTACCCACCAGATTAGGTGCGGCTTTGCATCTTTCTTGGTAAGGAGGTATTTGAGAGCTGTACGATCTGTGTAGATGATGACTTTTGATCCTACCAAGTATGATTTGAACTTATCTATTGCAAAGATCACTACTAGGAGTTCTTTCTTGGTAGTGGAGTAGTTCAGTTGTGGGCTAGTTAGTGTTTTGTTCGCGTAAGATATGGCATGATGTTTCTTATCAATGGTTTGGCCCAGTACTGCTCTAACAGCGAAGTCACTTGCATCACACATAATCTTGAATGATTTGTTCCAATCGGGTGGTTGAATGATGGGTGCTGTGACCAGTTCTCTCTTGAGCTTGTGAAAAGCTTTGAGACAATCCTCGTCAAACACAAAAGGAGCATCCTTGGCTAGCAAGTTGGTTAGAGGCTGGGCTATATGGGAGAAAATTTTGATAAATCTCCTGTAGAACCCAGCATGGCCTAAGAAGCTTCGGATAGCCTTAATGTTTGTAGGCGGAGGTAGTTGTTCAATGACCTCAACCTTTGCACGATCTACCTCTATGCCTCTTTCTGAAATTTTGTGGCCTAGCACAATTCCTTCTCTGACCATGAAATGACATTTCTCCCAGTTTAGGACAAGGTCGACTAGTTTGCATCTCTAGAGGACTTTTTCAAGGTTCTCTAGACATTCATCAAAGCTATTGCCATAGACTGAGAAATCGCCCATGAAGACTTCCATGATGTTTTCAATAAAATCAGAGAAGATTGCCATCATGCACCGCTGGAATGATGCTAGAGCATTGCACAGCCCAAACGACATTCGCTGATAAGCGAAAGTTCCATAAGGGCATGTGAACGTGGTCTTACTCTGGTCCTCCGGGTGAATCGGAATCTGGTGGTAGACAGAGTATCCATCGAGGTAGCAGAAGAAAGAGTGATTTGCCAGCCTCTCTAGCATTTCGTCAATGAAGGAAAGAGGAAAATGATCCTTCCTGGTGGCGGAGTTAACTTTTCTTTAATCAATGCACATCCTCCAATCGGTGATAATTCTCTATGGGATTAATTCATTGTTCTGATTCTTGACAAATGTCATCCCTCCCTTCTTAGGTACAACTTGTACGGGGCTGACCCATTCGTTACCTTTCACGGGGTAGATGATACTCGCGTGTAGCAATTTGAACACTTCCTTTTTAACTACCTCCCTCATCACATTGTTGAGTCGCCTTTGAGGTTCCCTTGTGGGTTTGTGGTCAACCTCCATAGGAATGTGATGGGTGCACAGGTTCAGACTGATTCCCTTCAAGTCTTGGAGTGAGTATCCAAGCACAGTTCCATACTTCTCCAAAACTGAAATCAATCACCGGCTCTCACTCTCTATCAACTTGTCGCTGATGATTACCAGTCTGTCCTCTTTCCCATGGGGGAAGGCGTACTTTAGGCCAGACGGTAGTTGTTTCAGCTCTATTTTTGGAGCTTCGGGCTGCAATGATTCACCAAATTCTTCAAACTCAAGCGGCTCCTCTACCGCACTGAAGTCGCTATAAGCCTCTTCCTCTAGGCTATATTGACCCATTTCCTCAAGTGAAAGGCTCATCACTTCTTCTATAGGGTCAATCTCTGGCTTTGCTTCTGTCTTGGCATTAAGTGTCCTGTCAATGTTGACATCAATTTGCTCATTGCCAAGCTGGAGCTGCAATCTCCCTCTATATATATCTGAGTTGGTGAGGGCGGCGATTGGGATCCCAACCACAATCAACGGTGTGGATCCCTCGGGGATGTCGAAGACATGGAAGTCTAAGAACACCTGAGTATCTCGCAAGGTCGCACTTCAAATATCTGCCATCTGCCTATTGCAAGCGTATGGCTGATCTTGATAGCGACTATGTGGGGTAGTGTCTGTCCATCATATACTTGGGAATTATGTTCACTCCTATTCTTGGGTCATATATGATATCTTGCGGTTGAAGCCTTGATACTTGGCTAGGGATGACGCTGGGGTCTGGGTAGAATTTGATTGCTCTTGTGTCCAGATGTCTTTCCTCTAGCCATTCCCGATTGATTGCTGCGAAAAGCCAGAGCAGGTCCTCCTTCATGTATTATTTGTGGTATGGTGGTGTGTATGCTGGTTTGGAGGTCCTGATGAAGCGTCAGTCTTGTTTAGGAAACTGAGAGGCGTTGCCAAACTCCATAAAGATTTCGTCCTCGAAAGAGAACGGAGGTGTCGACGGAGGAATCGTCAAGGCTGAACTGGCCCTCTCAGTTTGCTGTGACGATGGTTCTGGGATTTCCTCGATTCAGGGAGGTGATGGTGGAGGAGGATATGGTTGGATTTGTCGCTCTTCCTTATCAATTTGCCCAGGAGGCTTCCGTGGAGGTTGCTCCTCTAGTGTGCCGAGGTCAGAAGCCTTCTCGAGAATTTTATCGAGAATTTTTCTACCCTCGCACGCCTTTAAGTGTGAGAACGATCCTCCCGAAGCTAAGTCGAGGCAAAGATTAGCACCAGGTGAGAGACCTCGAATGAAGTGCTATATCAACATTGTCTCTGGAATAGCCAAGTCTGGTCCTAAGGAGACTAGACGGTTGAAGCACACCCAAGCTGCCCCCAAAGATTCTCTCTCTCTCTCTCTCTTTCTCGGAACAAAAGAACTTTGCAACGGAGATCGACAACCTTGTTTGGCAGAAAGAAGTGCACACAAAAACTTAATTTTAGCTCCTCCCAACTGTCTGATTGCACTAGATTTTTGCCTCCCCCGTTAGTGAAAACGGAAAAAAGCAACCATCGTAGTATTTCACTGGACATTCCCAAGATAACCAAGCAGCTGCATAACTACTCAAACTCCTGGAGGTGTGAGTAGGGGCATTCAGATTCAAGTCCTCTGAATGATTGATCCCGAACCATGGCTATCAAGCTGGGACATAGCTGATAGCCATCTGTGGTGATAGGTGTGGATGATGGTGGAGGCTCCAAGTAATCGCCCTTTGGAGTGGCGAGTTGATAGATAAGAGTGGAATCCAAATGGTATGGTAATATGTGGTATTTGGTGGGGATATATGTGGTGGTTGTGTATGGTGTGAGTATGGATGATCCTGAGTTCTAGTCAAATTAGCTACCGATCCCCGGCAACGGCGCCAGAAAATCTTGTTGGCGTTTCTTAGCCTACTGAAATAAATCCACAAGCGCACAGAAACACGTTGTACCCTTTCACCCAAGAGTATTCCAGGGTATCGAAATCCACGAGGAACGAGGAGTAACTCAACGTAAAACAGATAGGACCGAACAGTAAAACCAGCAATTATAGAGATAATTAATAGAGCAGAGCAGGATCACTACTTTAGATAAAACAACTTAACTTTACTAAACAAACCAGAACTCTACTCAGCTGATTTACTTGGACACTGAGGCTGTAGAACCACTTCTGGGCACCAGAATGCTGATAACCCAGATGAGAAAGGTGGGCACTACAGGACTCAGCTATGCGTCGATGACAACTTATCTGAACGATGGGGTTGGACTACACAGGACACACACCCGCTGTCACTAGGTCAAACTACCAACCAAAACTGCGTGGGACAAGACACCTTCCAAGACAAACTCTAGTCTAGACACCACGTCTACACAACCGAGTTTACTACTACACAGGTTCTAAGCCAGTGAGCAAGCACAACTGTATAGCTAAACTACACAAAGCACACTTCTAAGCATGGATTAAGTATGTAAGTATGTAAGTAAAGTAAGTATGAAATAAATAAAGCAGAGGAGCAAGGAACTTTATTGTATCTTGGAAATAGAGTAATATTTCCTCTGAGAATAAGAGCTCGGGAATAGAATACCAAAGAGAAATCCGACTACTTCACTCTACAACTCACTACTCACTCTTGATACAATTGGCTCTCTCAACAATGCCAAGGGTGTCCTCACTACTATACTCTACACTCAACTACACAACCACACTATTCTTCTCTTGATCCACCACACCTTGCAAATGACCTCCTGGGGGTATTTATAGCATTGGAGGCTGAGGGGGGTACTTGTAGGCATGTAAGGTCGGTAGTGAGGTAGGTCGGTGGCCGAGCGGCCACAGTGCATGGCCGGGTGGGCATGTAGTGTGGTTAGGTTAACCGACATTGTTGATCCAATGGTTGATATGCACTCCCCGAGTCAGTTGGCGGTTAAAGTAGTTGATGCACCTGCAATTATAGTCGGTGCATGGCCCAACGGCCACTCCCATTGGCCGGGCAGGCACTCACTGGATCGCCGACATCATCAATCCGTTATATGATGGCCTTCCGACCCTTGGATTCATTGGATTCTTGGTTGCACGGTTAGATTTGTCTCCTTTTGTATTTCCTTGGATGCAGGTTCAAGATTGTGTTTTGTGACATGGCCGGGCGTGTGGCGGAACCGCCGATTTAATCTGGGCTAAGCACACCTGCCACCTCTGGCTTGCAGTGCGATTAGACCGAACTAAACCCGATCGTCCGTCGAGAGTCATTCGACCCCCGATATTACCTTTTCCCAGAGGAACCGACATCATACACATCCAGCCCTCAATGGAGCCACAACAGATACAACATCTCAGGCAGTTGAATATAGCATATATAAGCTTGTTTTACAAACCGAATCGAAATAATAATATAAGTTTCAATATATTACCATACGAAAGGCAAGTTTGAATCAGACAGCGGAAGCGAATTTGAAAAAGTCTCACAGCGGAAGAAAATACTTTACTAGTCTTCATGCAACGTTGATCGAGACGAGCAGCACCGAGCCCACCGGTACTACTCTCCTCCAAGTAGTTGTCCAGACGTCGCCTGTACCTGTTCTCAAAAGGTGGGGGCCAACCCTGAGTACTAATTACTCAGTAGGTCTTAATGGAATTGGCTTACGGCTGACGCGAAGCGGCTTACTAGCAAGTGGATCCTTAGCCTTTAGTTTTAAACAGTAACTTGTGTAACATAAATAGTAAGTTTTCATCATTTATAGAACCTTCCACACAACTGTAACTTGCAGTAATGTAAACAATTTAATTCAATCATGTGGTATTCCAAAAACCATGAGTATTAAACACTGAGAGTTTAAGTAGTTACTACGTTGCCCGTGTGCATTATCAGCATTCCCACACCTGGTGGGCATCAGCGATTCGAATCGATTTTAATTCCCGGGAATAACTATCATGCCAGGGGTATATGCTTACTAGCCATCGCGTTCCCACATATAGCCCCAATCTTAACCTGCCTCGTCCCAAGTTCGATTCACTCCCGCCTAGCCCCCGGGTTGTGCCCCCATGACGAGCCTGCCGACATCTCGGTCTCCCCGTCATGAGTACCAAGCTCCCCCGGGCCACCTTCCTCTCAACCAGCGGGTAGGAACGTGTCTCTGTGCTTCGGACGAGCCCAGGAAAGACTTCTCCGGTCCCATATCCCGGATAAGCACTCTAGCAATGTTATGCCGAACAGCAGGCGAACAGCGAACGGGCCTTATGCGACTCGGGCGGAGCCAAACGCACACCACATAATAAAATTATTCTCCGCCCGGTCTCCATTTAAATCAGGAGCATAGTATTACTTCCTCAATAGCAATAGTTTTGTAACCTTTGAAATCACCTACGCGACGAGTGACTCCTTTCACTCGTGTCTATTCGCACCTAGCAGAGCCTAGGCAACTCGTCCTACGAACTCTATACATAGGTGCTAGGGCCAGGGCGGCCAGGAGATCTAATGCAATTGTTTTCAATCAACTCCTAGTGCGGATGCGTAATGAGACAATCAATTATCACATTAGCTGGGAGAAATCATGGTCCTGCCTACCTTTGCTTATTCTTATCCAGCTAACAAACTAAACTGGGTTAGTTTGCCGGGTTGTGAGGCTTTGCCCCAGGCAACCCCTTGATCACTTGGACAACTCCTCCTTCCAAACACGACTGATGGGCTCTCCAGGTCGTGTCTGGGGCTTACTTGATCTTCTGGAACACCATTGCTTAAAGTAGCTCCCGTACTTGTTTCTCAATCACGTATCTGCATTAAGCGTTGCTATATGAATGCTATGCATGACACAGTGAATGAGATGCACGATCATCAAGCATACAACTGGTTAAGCAAAATATAAGGCAAACCTCTAGTTACGCAGGTAATGGATTACTAGCTCAACCAAAACCTCCCGACTGGCTCTAGCATTAATACTACTTTGATGGACCCGAAGCAATCGAGTATGTGCAATCTCACGAGAACACATATACCAAAAGTCAAGTTGTCAATCATAAAGCTAACATGGTAAGTGTGGGGGTTTTTATTGAATATACTGGTCTTACATTTTCGATTATTTATGTAAAATTGCATTATTTCTACTATTTCCAAATCAGAGTCACACCCTTACACGCACTACCTCCTACTCTAGCAATGAGTCATGTTCATACCCTAGAGCCCATATCAAGGCCCTAAAGTTACTCGGAGCATTTTTCACCATAACAACCTTTTCCTAAATTAAATATATGCTTAACTACAAGACAAGGGCACAATAGTAATTAAACAGTACATGCTAGGGCTACCAAAATTTATACAGAGCCTACACATGTTCACAAGGCTTCTGCCCAAATTTCATAATTTTTGAAGCTCATTTTACCCACATTTCCTATTTATTAAGGTTTTTCATGCATGCACATTAACAGGGGCAAAAAGGTCTTTTCCTACTCAACCATCATATCCATTCTATAGATCTACTTAATAGGAATACAATGCAACAAAGTTTATATTTTTCTGATTTTTATTTGATTTATTACGAATTTCCAAAGTTTTCAGCCTAATAAAACACATTAAATCGAAAATCATAACAGTCAGGGACCTAAACGTGATTATCTATTAACATCAGGGGCTGAGTCGTTAGATCCGCAAGACTCAACGAATATTGCATGGGACCGAAACGTAAAAACACGAAACGGCAGGGGCTAAATTGAAAAAAAGGCTTCTTCTACCTCCAGACAGGGGCAGGGGCGTGCGAGGTCGAGGTTGGGCGGGCCGCGCCGGCGCGTAGGGGCACGGACTTGGAGCCGTGTTGCTCCAGGAAGATGTTCCCGATTATGTGCTACCATTCCCCCTTGATTTCGTCGCTTGGGGAGGCCCGAATCGACGGGGAACGCGCGTGAACCGGAGATGAACTCCGAGGTCGCGTGCTTCGGGGCGGGAGCTTGATCTGCCGAATGGAGAGGGGAAAGGCGACGCCGCCTCGTGCTTCGGGTGCGCAGGGGTGTGGCGCAGCCGGAGGAGGGGTTCAGGTGGCGTGGGGCGCAGCGGAGGAGCGGGCACGGCGAGCTCAAGCTTGGCCGGCCATGGCGGCGTGGCCCGCTTGTCTCAGTGCGAGCGGGAGGGCGAGGGCAGCCGGGAAAGAGGACGCGAGCGAGAGGGAGAGTGGGGGCGAGTGAGAGCGAGGGCAGGGCAGGCCGGGCGAGGCAGGGTGCAGAGCGGGCGGCGCGTGGCCGCGGCGTGGCGCGCTGGCGGCGCGCGCCCGCGGTGGCAAGCGGCGCGTGGCCGGCAGCGCCGGGCGCCGGCGCCGCGTGGCGGGTGGGTCGGCCGAGTGGGACCCACTCGTCAGTGACTCGAAGGAAAAATAATTCGGGAAAAAAGAAAAATACTGTTTGACTGCTGAGACATGTTTTAGAAATTGTTGTTTTTGAACATCCTAGGGGCCGAATTTGACAAAACCCAAAATACAAACGTTGTTCTACTCTTCCAGTTCTACAACTTTGTCAAAAGGAGTAATACCATATTTCAAGTTTAAATATGATTAAATTTGAATTGAACCTGCTGACTCCAGTTTGACCAAGGTTTAATACAAAATTAGAAATTCCTAAAGTCTATTTTATGCTCATTTTCAGAGAAAGAGTATTATACCAATGTTGTGTAGTTTTTAATTATCTACAACTTTCTTATATGATGTTTTGCATGATAGGGACTTTTGTTCCTTTGAAATTTGAATTTTCCTTACCGATCAAGTTTAGGCAGATTTCTGCTTTTTCATTAATCGACTTAAAACTCCACCTAAACCTTTGTGCATGTTACCACACCCAATAACAAAGTTGATCTACATAAAATTGTCTACAAGTTTGTTATAGAGAGTTTGGTTCCAATCACATTATATTTTTAACTATAGTCACAAATGCATTCAGGGGTTTTGCTTATTTCACTGAAAATTTTTGACTTCGTGATTTACTAGCCTAGTTGTTGCTCTTCTCCAATCATCATTAAGCCAAATCCTTGACTACCGCTAATCTAATCACGTGTTAAAATTTTTGAGATGCCGGGGGCATCACAACCCACCCCCCTTAAAGAAATCTCGTCCCGAGATTTGTGTGAGGTATGGGTGTATAACCTAGCATGTATTACAAAGGGTATGGCATTGTGGATTCGTGTCTTTTCAAATTCCCATAGAAGCATCTAAATCTTTAACTGTTAGCTTTGTCAACTAGCTTGTGAATGGTTAGTACCTATTTTACACAAGTAGTCACAGAGCATCCTCTAAGTTAGGCTCGGGTGGTCTCTCTAAGATACTCGACGAGTCGTGCCATATAAGAGAGCGAATGAACAAACCATGAAGAGAATGTGGTCAGCGAGCAAGTGACTGTCATTGAAGCAAAGGAATGGAGTCATTTCCTGATTGTGATACTAATATTTGAAACACGGTAAGTATCTGATTTATCCAGACGATGAAAACAAAGTGTACCCAGCCAGAGATCGAGCAAAGCAGAACATTATGATTCAAAGGATTGTCATTGGATGTGTTTTTAAGAGACACACTCATTCTATTTGATGGGGACTGTGTCCACATATAAAATTCCAAGTTAACATGTTTTCAAAGAGTAAGATGTGGTGAAACGTAGCACATTCTACTCATTAGGGCAAGAAAGGCACAAGAGGGAGAAGATAGGCCATATTCGCTTAAACAAGCTGATGTGTTCTTACTAGCGAAACAAAATGTTAGTAAACTCCCTTCTAAGAGGAAGAAAACCACTCAGAGAGAAATGACGATAAGACAAAAGCACTGGCCGAGGACAAAAGCTAGTATGGAGGATGTCCGTAAAGTACACCCTTGGGAATTAAGGTTCAACAAATGGATAGAAAATATCGATGGAGTTAGTGAGAACGAAGTTGACTGTTCCCACCAACCTTCAGAGGCAAGGTCAACATGGATATGAATTAATATGAGCAAGTCGTGGGTTGAGGCGGATTATCCCCATTGGTCAAGAAGGTAGGGTGAAACAAGGCAATGGAAAAATGTGATGAGATGGTGGAAATGAGACTGATCACTTCCACAGAAGCAATGAAAAGGGTGTGGATAAGCAGTGGGTGGAGGTTGGCTACTCCCACATCTCAGGAAAAGCAGGGGCAACAAGGCAATGGAATGATTTATACAGGACAGTGGAAATGGAATCAAGCATCCCCACAAATCAAGAGTAGCAAGATTCGAGGTCAATCAAATGATAAACTCCGCTTATGAATGTTCCACGATTGAAGCGATGTCATGCCTTCGCATGTCTTAATGCCAGCGCGAACCTAGTAGCACAACCATGTGACGGCCGTACACATAGGACTCCAGGTCCCGTCGAGGCATCCAAGACTGCCTAGGGAGACATCACAACAAGAGTGGCTCAATCATTCCACTTACAGAGTCATAATCACTATAAGGTTTTGGTAAATAAAGAGGAAGTCCGAAGGGATATAAGAGCTTAGGGCGCTTGAATCCCATTGTAAAAGAAGTTCCTTGATTTACAAAGTTTGGAGCAAGTAATTAACGAATAGTGGAATATAGTGCAATTAGGCTAGGATTTCTTTGATCACAAGGGTTCGAAGCGCATGAACGACAAGGGTTTTAAAGAAAAAGCTCCATGTGCTATCACTATAAGACTAGGAGTACATTTAACCATAGGAACAAGATACAAGTTGACTTTATAGAGCCGGACACCTGAGGTTTTTTTTTTTTATTTACGCAGGTTAAACCTTCTGATACATAAGCTTGTCCCCAACTTTATCGTACTAATTGGTACCCAGCTAATACTGCCTAAACGTGAGATTGATGCGTCCTGGACGAAGACCAGTTTCTTCCTTTAGCCATGTCGGTGCAGTGTTAGGCTTCACATGGGAGATGCCATGGAATAGCAGTCTTGATCTTCCACCGAGTATAAGAACATCGCCAGACTCGAGGTTGACCTTGGTCGCTCTATCCTTGTCTCGAGTATCGCCGAACAGAAATTCTGCCGTGTCGCCTAGGGAGATTGAGATGATAGGTAGACCTTGGTTGATGCTTCTTCCTGATTCATCCTTATCTTGATGGAGTCCGAGCTTCCCGACGTTGTTGTAGTAGTTAATGATGCATATGTCAGGATTGATCTGAGGAAATTCCTTGCAGTTGAATTTGCAGTTTGAGCAATTGTCTTGAAAACTTCTGGTATCGCAGGGACTTGGGCACCATCGCATGGACGTGTTGGCCCATAGAAACCTGTAGTCGGATCCCAATTCTTCCCTAGACACATCATCCATAACTTCATCTTGGTTCCGTTTTTGAAACTAGGCTTATAGAATCCTCCTGGACCAATACCTAGTTGTCGACATGTACGAACTATCTTGACTTGATCTTCAGGCTTGACGAATCCCTTCAATAAAACCAGGCCAGGTCGCAGATGTTGAACTGAAGCCGTATTAGTAGAAGATTCTCCCGCTTTTCTCTTCTTCTTGTGACCTTCAGGTGCTGTTGTTTTAGCCTTCGTGGGCTCGGGGTGATCAGGGCATAAGTCAAAGGGCTGCGACATCTGTGGCAGGAAAAACAAGGCTTCCGTAAGTTCAAGGGTTTTGAAAACTTGGTGTGGGCATAGTGTTTTCCGCGTTTACGTGTTTAGAAAATATGCCGATAAGTGATTTTTCGCAAAACGATGGCACAAGGCTATGGTATGTTTCTAACGCGTGTGGCATCGGTAACTTCGAGACGGGTTTGATTTTTGGACCGATCGACATATTTATTGTATTTGACCTGCATTTATTAAACGTTTCATATTTAGAATGAATGATGTGTAGAAAAAATGCGACAACCTAAGCGTACTAGTCGAGTCGCTTGCTTAGTTTTTGCTAGTTCTACTTGTACTTTGAGCTACATATCAATACAGTGGTAACGCACACTCAACGTAATATGCTCCTAGTCACTCTTAAGTAACAAAAACAATGCATGAAATAAGACATGATGTCATGATGCATGATTCGCCCTATTCGGTCTCACATCACACACCCTATGTATAATTATATATCTAGCGAGTATTCCGTGACATATATGCACGGCACTCCCTAATGCAACTAGTCGTTCTCTATTCGTTCTTAATTTCTCACGTGGTTAGTGTACCTGCAGAAAAATGCATGCTCAGATCAACATCATCACCATTACCAAACATTACCACTCTAACCCTAAAAGTGGCATCCACGATTTTCTTTAAGCTACGTCTGGTGGACGACGTAGTGGCGCCATTTCTCCCAACACACCCAGTGTTCCTCCAATACTGGGGAATTGCTGGGAAGAGAAACGGTGGCCAACAAGATCTAGCTATAATTTTGGTCGAAGGAAAAGTGGTCACGAAACACTCCAATGGCGTGACCACCCCCCTTAAAGAGTTCTGCCCTATCAGCATGAATGCAGGGTTCGCAACAGTCCGCAAAGCCCAATAGCGCTCCGCCAATACTGGGGATAGCTATGGCCGAAATGTTGCTTCCCAAAGCGCCGAATATGCACATAAGTTCTATCTAGGTCAGAATGTTAGCGATGTCACCTGGTATTTCACTAACATCCTTAATATGGGCATATCGATACTCTCATTTTTCAAATACTTCGAAAAAGTTTTCGAAAATAGGTTTGTAAATCAAAACTAGATGATATGTCTGTTGTCTGTGTATGATCGGCTCTGATACCAGCTGTGGCGGAACCGCCGATTTAATCCGGGCTAAGCACACCTGCCACCTCTGGCTTGCAGTGCGATTAGACCGAACTAAACCCGGTCGTCCGTCGAGAGTCATTCGACCCCCGATATTACCTTTTCCCAGAGGAACCGACATCATACACATCCAGCCCTCAATGGAGCCACAACAGATACAACATCTCAGGCAGTTGAATATAGCATATATAAGCTTGTTTTACAAACCGAATCGAAATAATAATATAAGTTTCAATATATTACCATACGAAAGGCAAGTTTGAATCAGACAGCGGAAGCGAATTTGAAAAAGTCTCACAGCGGAAGAAAATACTTTACTAGTCTTCATGCAACGTTGATCGAGACGAGCAGCACCGAGCCCACCGGTACTACTCTCCTCCAAGTAGTTGTCCAGACGTCGCCTGTACCTGTTCTCAAAAGGTGGGGGCCAACCCTGAGTACTAATTACTCAGTAGGTCTTAATGGAATTGGCTTACGGCTGACGCGAAGCGGCTTACTAGCAAGTGGATCCTTAGCCTTTAGTTTTAAACAGTAACTTGTGTAACATAAATAGTAAGTTTTCATCATTTATAGAACCTTCCACACAACTGTAACTTGCAGTAATGTAAACAATTTAATTCAATCATGTGGTATTCCAAAAACCATGAGTATTAAACACTGAGAGTTTAAGTAGTTACTACGTTGCCCGTGTGCATTATCAGCATTCCCACACCTGGTGGGCATCAGCGATTCGAATCGATTTTAATTCCCGGGAATAACTATCATGCCAGGGGTATATGCTTACTAGCCATCGCGTTCCCACATATAGCCCCAATCTTAACCTGCCTCGTCCCAAGTTCGATTCACTCCCGCCTAGCCCCCGGGTTGTGCCCCCATGACGAGCCTGCCGACATCTCGGTCTCCCCGTCATGAGTACCAAGCTCCCCCGGGCCACCTTCCTCTCAACCAGCGGGTAGGAACGTGTCTCTGTGCTTCGGACGAGCCCAGGAAAGACTTCTCCGGTCCCATATCCCGGATAAGCACTCTAGCAATGTTATGCCGAACAGCAGGCGAACAGCGAACGGGCCTTATGCGACTCGGGCGGAGCCAAACGCACACCACATAATAAAATTATTCTCCGCCCGGTCTCCATTTAAATCAGGAGCATAGTATTACTTCCTCAATAGCAATAGTTTTGTAACCTTTGAAATCACCTACGCGACGAGTGACTCCTTTCACTCGTGTCTATTCGCACCTAGCAGAGCCTAGGCAACTCGTCCTACGAACTCTATACATAGGTGCTAGGGCCAGGGCGGCCAGGAGATCTAATGCAATTGTTTTCAATCAACTCCTAGTGCGGATGCGTAATGAGACAATCAATTATCACATTAGCTGGGAGAAATCATGGTCCTGCCTACCTTTGCTTATTCTTATCCAGCTAACAAACTAAACTGGGTTAGTTTGCCGGGTTGTGAGGCTTTGCCCCAGGCAACCCCTTGATCACTTGGACAACTCCTCCTTCCAAACACGACTGATGGGCTCTCCAGGTCGTGTCTGGGGCTTACTTGATCTTCTGGAACACCATTGCTTAAAGTAGCTCCCGTACTTGTTTCTCAATCACGTATCTGCATTAAGCGTTGCTATATGAATGCTATGCATGACACAGTGAATGAGATGCACGATCATCAAGCATACAACTGGTTAAGCAAAATATAAGGCAAACCTCTAGTTACGCAGGTAATGGATTACTAGCTCAACCAAAACCTCCCGACTGGCTCTAGCATTAATACTACTTTGATGGACCCGAAGCAATCGAGTATGTGCAATCTCACGAGAACACATATACCAAAAGTCAAGTTGTCAATCATAAAGCTAACATGGTAAGTGTGGGGGTTTTTATTGAATATACTGGTCTTACATTTTCGATTATTTATGTAAAATTGCATTATTTCTACTATTTCCAAATCAGAGTCACACCCTTACACGCACTACCTCCTACTCTAGCAATGAGTCATGTTCATACCCTAGAGCCCATATCAAGGCCCTAAAGTTACTCGGAGCATTTTTCACCATAACAACCTTTTCCTAAATTAAATATATGCTTAACTACAAGACAAGGGCACAATAGTAATTAAACAGTACATGCTAGGGCTACCAAAATTTATACAGAGCCTACACATGTTCACAAGGCTTCTGCCCAAATTTCATAATTTTTGAAGCTCATTTTACCCACATTTCCTATTTATTAAGGTTTTTCATGCATGCACATTAACAGGGGCAAAAAGGTCTTTTCCTACTCAACCATCATATCCATTCTATAGATCTACTTAATAGGAATACAATGCAACAAAGTTTATATTTTTCTGATTTTTATTTGATTTATTACGAATTTCCAAAGTTTTCAGCCTAATAAAACACATTAAATCGAAAATCATAACAGTCAGGGACCTAAACGTGATTATCTATTAACATCAGGGGCTGAGTCGTTAGATCCGCAAGACTCAACGAATATTGCATGGGACCGAAACGTAAAAACACGAAACGGCAGGGGCTAAATCGAAAAAAAGGCTTCTTCTACCTCCAGACAGGGGCAGGGGCGTGCGAGGTCGAGGTTGGGCGGGCCGCGCCGGCGCGTAGGGGCACGGACTTGGAGCCGTGTTGCTCCAGGAAGATGTTCCCGATTATGTGCTACCGTTCCTCCTTGATTTCGTCGCTTGGGGAGGCCCGAATCGACGGGGAACGCGCGTGAACCGGAGATGAACTCCGAGGTCGCGTGCTTCGGGGCGGGAGCTTGATCTGCCGAATGGAGAGGGGAAAGGCGACGCCGCCTCGTGCTTCGGGTGCGCAGGGGTGTGGCGCAGCCGGAGGAGGGGTTCAGGTGGCGTGGGGCGCAGCGAAGGAGCGGGCACGGCGAGCTCAAGCTTGGCCGGCCATGGCGGCGTGGCCTGCTTGTCTCAGTGCGAGCGGGAGGGCGAGGGCAGCCGGGAAAGAGGGCGCGAGCGAGAGGGAGAGTGGGGGCGAGTGAGAGCGAGGGCAGGGCAGGCCGGGCGAGGCAGGGTGCAGAGCGGGCGGCGCGTGGCCGCGGCGTGGCGCGCTGGCGGCGCGCGCCCGCGGTGGCAAGCGGCGCGTGGCCGGCAGCGCCGGGCGCCGGCGCCGCGTGGCGGGTGGGTCGGCCGAGTGGGACCCACTCGTCAGTGACTCGAAGGAAAAATAATTCGGGAAAAAAGAAAAATACTGTTTGACTGCTGAGACATGTTTTAGAAATTGTTGTTTTTGAACATCCTAGGGGCCGAATTTGACAAAACCCAAAATACAAACGTTGTTCTACTCTTCCAGTTCTACAACTTTGTCAAAAGGAGTAATACCATATTTCAAGTTTAAATATGATTAAATTTGAATTGAACCTGCTGACTCCAGTTTGACCAAGGTTTAATACAAAATTAGAAATTCCTAAAGTCTATTTTATGCTCATTTTCAGAGAAAGAGTATTGTACCAATGTTGTGTAGTTTTTAATTATCTACAACTTTCTTATATGATGTTTTGCATGATAGGGACTTTTGTTCCTTTGAAATTTGAATTTTCCTTACCGATCAAGTTTAGGCAGATTTCTGCTTTTTCATTAATCGACTTAAAACTCCACCTAAACCTTTGTGCATGTTACCACACCCAATAACAAAGTTGATCTACATAAAATTGTCTACAAGTTTGTTATAGAGAGTTTGGTTCCAATCACATTATATTTTTAACTATAGTCACAAATGCATTCAGGGGTTTTGCTTATTTCACTGAAAATTTTTGACTTCGTGATTTACTAGCCTAGTTGTTGCTCTTCTCCAATCATCATTAAGCCAAATCCTTGACTACCGCTAATCTAATCACGTGTTAAAATTTTTGAGATGCCGGGGGCATCACAGGGCGGCCACTACACTTGGGCTGAAAGGCTGCCTTGGACTGCTGATGGCCAGGCGGCCTTGGTGTATGGCCGGGTGGCCATGGTAGATGGCCGGCCGGCCATGCACTTTTGTCCTTTTGCTTTTACCTTGCCACTTTGTCTCTATTTGGTCATTTCTTCGATATTTTGTATGTGACAAGCTCCTGCATCCATCTTTTGTACACAACTCATGGAACCAGTTAGTAATACATGAAAGCTTGATAAATTATGCCCTTAAACAAGAAATGTTGTTGGTCGAAATGGGTTTTATCGACCGCCAATAGTTTCATTCAAGAAGAAGTTTATGTCAAGCAACCCCCTGGATTTGAAAATTCTAAACACCCTAACCATGTTTACAAACTGCAAAAAGCCTTATATGGTTTGAAACAAGCCCCTAGAGCCTAGTATGAGAGTTTGAAAACCTTTTTGCAAAATCAGGGTTTCAAAATGGGGAGTGTGGATAAGACCTTGTTTCTCCTGAAGCATGGTAGTGATCTTCTGATTGTCTAGATATATGTGGATGATATCATCTTTGGTGGATCGTCTCACTCTCTTGTTACCAAGTTTTCTGAGCAGATGTCGAAGGAGTTTGAGATGAGCATGATGGGAGAGTTGCAGTTTTTTCTTGAACTGCAAATCAAGCAAGGGCGTGATGGAACCTTCATCCATCAAGCCAAGTACACGAAGGGCATTCTGAGGAAGTTTGATATGGGAGACTCCAAGCCTATGGCAACTCCCATATCAACACAAACAGCGCTTGATGCAGATGAAGAAGGGGAGGTGGTGGACCAAAGAGAGTATCGAGGGATGATCGGCTCACTTCTGTACCTGACGGCGACTAGGCCGGACATCCAGCTCGCAGTTTGCCTTTGTGCATGATTTCAGGCCTCACCAAGGACATCACACCATCAATCGATGAAGCGTATCTTCAGGTATCTGAAATACACTCCTGAGCTTGGTCTTTGGTTCTCTTTAGCTTCGACACTCTCTCTAAGAGGGTATTCGGATGCTGACTTTGAGGGTTGTCCTGAGCGAAAGTCTACTTCCGGCACCTACCAGTTTCTCAGTTCTTCTCTTGTCTCTTGGTCCTCACACAAGCAATCTAGCATAGCCACTTCCACCATAGAAGCCGAATACGTTGTTGCTGCTAGTTGCTGCTCCTAGCTGCTTTGGATGAGAGCTACCTTGAGTGAATTTGGCCTAAGCTTTAGAAAGAACGCTCGCCTAGTAGACTCTACTTCTGCTATTTCTGTAGCTAGGAACCCTATCTTGCACTCTAGAACCAAACACATAGACGTGAGGTTTCACTTTCTGAGAGATCACAATGAGAAGGGAGATATAGACTTGATCCATGTGGAGACTGAGAACCAGTTGGCTGATATCTTCACCAAGCCCTTAGAGCTTAGCGCATTTTCTCGCTTGCGTGGGGAGATTGGTGTTTGTTACCCCTTTTAGGTTGGGGTAACTTTGTTGTAGTTTAGGTTTTTAATTTGCCTTTTCTTTGCTTTTCTTTGTTTTCTTTGCATTTCGTATCATGTCATGCATTACATTGTATCATATGCATTTTCACTTCACTAGCATTAGAGCTCTTCTAGAATGACTAGTTAGTACTTGCTTGTGCTAGATTGTACAGTTGCTTGCATGATCATGGTTGGCTAAACTCCTTGAATCTGTGTAATATCTTTTGTGATCTAAGTCACTTTTCTTTCCTGAAAATAAAAAATCATGATCACCACTTGACTTGGCAACCTAGCATGTGTAGGAATGTTGAATGCTATGCTATCTTCTCATGCTTGGATATGCTAGTCGTATGCCTTGGTTAAGTTTATGCCTAAGCATTTATGACACCTTGCCTAAACTTGAAATCAGAATTAAATCTGTGCACTTTGTGTGTCTTATGAGCTGAATTGAAAAGATCTAGGTGGGTTCGCTTGTTACACTATTCTAGTTGAGATAGCTTGCCTTTGCACTTTGGGATGAACTTGGACTAGGCTGTGTATGACCAAAACCTTGTCTCAAGCTTCTGATGGTTTTCTGAACCTAGGCTTGGCATTGGTTGGTAAGAAGTGGCACAGACAAATAAATAACCCTGGCACATGATCTAACTTGCATGAAGCTACAAGTTGCTAAAATCTAAAATCTACAAGTCTCTATATTGCTTATAGCCTATTGTATATGCTTTGGTTGAGAATAGCATGTGGGGGATAAATATCCCCTGGCTCCTCATGGCGTGGATCCAGGACAAGGGCCAACAGTGGGCCTGAGTCGAGCGAGCGGCTGGTTTCATGGGCCGAACGCTCAACCCAGGCCCAAATACGGTCGCGATGGCTTGGAGGTCAAGGCAACGGCATCGTAATCCAGAGAGCAAACAAGGAAGCTTGGCTCGGATTCAGGTTTCGAGGTTCAAGGAGATCGGAGAAGATACAATGGAAACTAAGATTCTGTTTCATCTCATGTAATCTAAACCGACTAGGAGATATAGTTGGAACTCAACTTGTAACCCAAGACTCCGTCAGATTATATAAGGCGGATGAGGGACCCCTATGTAGAACATCTCAACCCATCGCAATCCACCAAACATGCTCTCGAGCAAAGCCCTAGCCCTCATTGTAACCTCGAGAACTCGAAGCAATACGATCAGCCACAAACAGGACGTAGGGTGTTACTTGTCTCACGGCCCGAACCTGTATAAATATTCGTGTCTTTGTCGCTTTCCCGGCGAACCATCGAGCTACGTCGATCTCGCCGACCCGCAAAAGCACCTCGTGACCTATCCCGTGGTGCACTGTCGATACTAAACCCCGACAGTTGGCACGCTACGTAGGGGCTCGGCGACATCGACTTCAAGCTAGCTCCATGGCTAAGCTCACCAATGACGTCATCAAGTTTGCTCCCGGCGAGATGGTAGGCTTCGCATCCATCTCATTCATCACCGACAAATCCAGCTATCTACTCTGTCTCATTGGTGCTGTGGAGGAGGTGCGTAGCTTCAAGGCTCCGTCACCAACTCTAAAGCTTTCATCGACTCCACCAGCTCCTGGATCTGTCCAGCGGGCGGCTAGCCAGCAATCGGCCATCACGATGACCAGGGTCAAGCCAGCTGGTCCTCAAGCATCGATGCGTCAGCCTACCAGGACCACTCAGCCTCAATCTGTCCCACCTCAGGGCAAGACATAGAACCCCTCCCCGACTCAATCTGGATCGGGATCTCGACAAGTGGTCGTGGCACCGGCCGAGCGCGGATCTACTTCTGCTCCTTCGCCCCGACCGATGACCACATCTTTGCCGACTCGATGCACTGCGCTCTCTACCTCCCCAACTCAGGTCTAGACTCAGATCAGTCAGGGGTGGAAACCGCGGCAACCGGAGGCTCGCTGCACATCCTCAACTCCCGTGCCGGCAACCACTACTCACCGGAGGACCTCTATCCTGCTCTCGACTGGTGGTCGAACAGTAAAGCCACAGATCGCACACAAGATCAGGCTCCCTCCAGGCTTCCTCGCAGCCTTCACAACGCTGCCACAACTTGCCAATCAAGTCTGTCACACTTGCAGTTCATTCCTCGTGCCACGGTTCTCTTCAAAAATGATGAGGATGCGCGATGGGAGACCGCAGGCCCTCATCGCCAACTGCAACCTCAGCCACCTCGATCCAAGGAAGGGGGTGGAGAAGAGCTGACGAGACCTACCTCAGGGTCAATGCCCACGACACTCGTGGACGACGATGTCTACCACGTAGTTGAGGAGCCGGTTACTGGCCTTCGCCTGGGCCTCGTCATCAACTCTTCTCCAAGCAGTGGGACTGCCATGTGGCGTAGCTCGCGCATGGTGGCAAAGTCAGAGATCGTGCCTCCAAAGTCTCCGCAGCAGTTGACTCAGCCACCTCTTCCTCGAGAGGGCAACGAGCCTTCTTGCATAGAGATGGTCTGCAACCTAGAGTCTTCCACCAAGCTCAGAAACGGGCAAGCCACAATGACTACGGTGAAAGGATCCGCGCTTTCCGACTCTGGGCTTCACTCGGAGGGATCATTGACACTCCTCGATGATTAGGCAAGCTCAGGGATGGCAACGCACTTCTCTGAGGTACTCGTCATCAATGTACCAGTGGAGGACGAGCGTGTCTCTAGTGACGAGCCTTCTATGAACAGGGAGACCCCACAGCAGCATGAGCAACGGCGACATCACAACTGGCGCCGCAATATCCGCCGTCATCACAATGCGGGGAATCAAGACCCGACTCTACCCATCTCGCAAGATGAGACATCTGAGTTAGGGGAGAGACCAGAAGAAGCCGAGTTTCGCCGTCAGAGAAACAGTCGGCGACGAGATCGCCGGCACATGCAGGCCCAGCAATAGCAGCGAGATCACGGGGGGAGGGCGCGCGACGGAGAAGACCACGCTCAACCCCGAGCTCCTCCGCCACCACGGCATAATCTGCTGCCTGACTTCGCTGTTGCCTTGGGCACCCTGAGTCAAGCGGGAGGAGTCTTGGCACAGTTGGTGGATACTCTCCCTCACACTCCGGAGGGGGAAGCATACCGTCAGATCTTCTCTCAAGCAGCTCATCATCTCCTTCCAGTCAATCCTCCAGCAGTCCTCGACGCCCATCATGCCATCAACGAGAGGCGGGATGCGAGCACCAACATCAAGAGATCACACGTGGACCGGCACGCAGAGTAAATCTGGCGTCACAATGACTACGATCGTGATTTCGGGGCACCTCACCAAGATGATCGGGGCAGGACTAACTCGACTGGAGCATCCATCAACAGTTCGATGCCCCGATGATTAGTCCACTACTGACTAGGGGGAGATCGCCCTTGATCCCCGCGATGCCACGATGCAGCGGCTCAAGATGGAGGTTGGTATGAACCAGCCCATCGTGGCATGGTCGGAATCCTGGCTTTCACCGCTCGGCTTCGTGGAGTAGCGTGGCCTCAGAACTTCAAAGTCTCCAACGTCGACAAGTACGAGGCGAAGCTCGACCCCAGCGGCTGGTTGGCCGTGTACTCAACTGCAGCTAGCACCGCTAGGGCAAGCAAAGTTGTGGTGACTGCCTACGTCCCAATCGCCTAGGACAAGATGCGCTACAGTGACTGCGTCACCTCAGGTGTGACTACATCGACAACTGGGATGACTTCTGTCGGCACTTCATCGCCAACTTCCAGTCGCTGTCAGATAAGCCAGCACAGCCTTGGGACCTTAAATCCAACAAGCACAAGGATGCCGAGCGTCTCTACTCGTACCTCAAGCGTTTTCAGTCGATGCCGAATCGAATTCCCAACATCACTGACGCGGTGGTGATCGATGACTTCTTCCGCGGCCCCAATGACGAATCTTTCGTGAAGGCCCTCTTGCAGAAGTCTCCAGTCACATCCAAGCAGCTCTTCTGCGACGCCGATCGATACATAACCACAGACGAGCGAGCTCGGGTCTTGGTCGACGCACGGCGAGAAGATCGGGGGAAGCGCGAAGAGCCTCCGCGGCAAGATCGCTGCTGGGACAAAAGACCTCGGGAGGAAGTCCAGACTGTGGGGCCACCACCCATACGCTCATGTGTCCCTCCACTGCAAGGGGGAGAATGGTCACTTGACCAACTCCTCGACGTGCCGTGTCCCTACCACAAGGAAATGCAACATACCCTACGCAACTGCAGGGATTTCAAGGCTTCGATTGCTCATGGCAGGCCTTTTGTAGCTCTGCCTTTGCCACCACCTCTGCCGCTTGATTAGGGACCTCCACCTCAGCAGAACAGAGCCAACGGTGCCAGCTTCCCTAACATCAACTGGCATGTCAACGTCATCATTGGGGGCATGGCTCCCTAGAAAGCAGGAGGCAGTAGAAGTTGGACGACCGTCGAGTCATGGCGGCCACTAAGGAACCTCCAGTACCATACAACTGGTTAGACATGCAGATCTCATTCAATCGGCCAGACCATTGGCTCAAATACGATCACCCGGGCAAATACCCCCTGCTGGTGAGCCCGGTGCTCCATGAGAGCCGACTCATGAGGACACTAATCGATGGTGGGAGCAGCATCAACGTCATGTTTCCCAAGACCCTGCTATCTCTCAGGCTCTCCATCAGTGATCTGGAGGAGTCATACAGTTCGTTCTTCAGGATCATGCCTGGCGAGGGAGAATACCCGCCGGGGCACATCAGCCTGCTCGTCACCTTCAGAACAGAGGAAAACTTCCTCACAGAGACTCTCTGCTCCGAGGTGGCCACTTTCGACTCCGCCTACAATGCCATCATTGGGCGGCCTGAGTTAGCCAAGTTCATGGCTGTCCCCCACTACTCGTACCTAGTCCTAAAGATGCCGGCCCCACATGGAGTTCTCTCCATGTGGGCAGACTTCAAGGGCTCTGCTCTCTGCGCTCGGGAGGCTTTTCAGGCAGCCTTCGCTACAACAACCATGGCAGCTCAGCGCCAACTCATCGATGACGTGACTCAGCTCTTGAAGGATGATCTGCTGGTCCTGACTCATGAGTCGGTCCCCACCACGGGCATCCAGGTGACCGTGGCGACCAAAGAAGTATGCCTCGACCTCCCCGATGCCTCGAAGACGGTGACCATCAGCGCAGTCCTCCCTCCCAAATAGGAAGGCGCGCTTGTCCGGTTCTTGAGGGACAAATGGGACATGTTTGCATGGAAGCCTGCAGATATGCCAGGAGTCTAGAGAGAACTGGCCGAGCACAAACTCAAGGTGTTTCCCAATGCGAAGCCAATCAAGCAGATGCTGCGCCGTTTCACTTCGGACAAGAGGGACGCAATCCGTGCGGAGTTAACCCGACTCCAAGCTGCCAGGTTTATTAGAGAAGTCATGCATCCTGAGTGGCTTGCAAACCCTGTACTCGTCCTTAAAAATAATAAAATAGACTGGCGGATGTGTGTTGATTATACTAATCTCAACAAGCATTGCCCGAAGGATCCCTTTGGGCTACCTGGCCAAGTGTGTGTTCGGGGTTCCAATTGGGTAGTTACTCAGGTTCGTCATTAGCAAAAGGGGAATCGAGGCTAATCCGCAGAAGATCGATGCAATTGTTCAGATACAGCCTCCTAAGTCGTAGAAGAAGGTCCAAAAGCTCACAGGATGCATGGCTGCGTTAAGCCAATTTGTCTCACGGCTCGGTGAACGTGGTATGCCATTCTATAAACTCCTGAAGATGGTGGACCAATTCCAGTGGACACCAGAAGCTCAGGAAGCACTCGAGGCCCACAAGAAATTCTTGACGACTCCCTAGTGTTGAAATCACCAAACCGAGCCACAGCAGACTGCGCAGCCGAGGATCTGTTATTGTACCTCTCTGGTATGACTCATGTGGTCAGTTCAGCTCTGTTGGTCGAAAGGTTGGAGGAAGGACATATTCAGCTGACTCAACACCCGGTCTATTTCATCAGCGAAGTACTCCGCACATCCAAGATAAGGTACCCTCAGGTCCAGAAGTTACTGTATGCAGTCCTCATCATAGCTCGCAAGCTTTGCCATTACTTTAAAGAGCACAAGGTCGTGGTAGTCACCTCATTCCCCATCGGTGAGATTCTGCGGAACAAAGAGGCTATAGGAAGAATTGATAAGTGGGCATGTGAGCTAGGAGCACACGACATCGAATTCTGACAACGCACCGCTATCAAGATCCAAGCATTGGCGATTTCGTCTCTGAGTGGACAGAGAACCAGGTGCTTGATAACCCAGAGCCTCTGGAATTCTGGAAGATGTATTTCGATGGGTCACTGAAGATAGAAGGAGCCGAGGCAGGTGTCGTCCTAAATTCCCCAAAAGGCGAGAAACTCAAGTACGTTCTGCAGATCCTCTTTACGGTTTCCAACAATGCAGCAGAGTATGAAGCTATCCTGCATGGTCTGCGCATTGCGATTTCACTCGACATCAGGCACTTCATGGTCTTTGGGGACTCTCTAGTGGCAATTAGTCAAGTCAACAAGGACTGGGACTGTACCACGAAAGTGATGGACAAATACTATGCCGAAGTACGCAAGCTGGAGGATAAGTTCGACAGACTAGAATTTCATCATGTGTACCGCAACAACAATGCAGACGCCGACTTACTGTCTAAGCTTGGTTCTTCCCGGGCCAAAATTCCCTCAGGTGTGTTAATCTAGGAATTGTCTCGTCCATCCATTGATCCCAATTTAGAACCCCTAGAGTAGCACATTCTGAGCTTAGAAGAGGCTCCGGCTAACTGGTGGGTCCCAATCATCATGTACATCAAGGATGGGGGCAAGCTTGACGACAAAGCAGAGGCCGAGCGACTCGTCCGGTGTGCGGCCAGCTACACATTGATCGGTGACAATCTGTTTGAGCGCGGCGCGGTTGGAGTTCTCTTAAAATGCATCAAAGTGTCTCTGGGTAGGAGCCTACTAATGGAAATCCATGCTGGGCAATGCAGTAATCACGCAGATTCCAGGATGTTGGTCGGGAAGGCATTCAGGGCCGGATTCTATTGGCTGACCGCCAAGCAAGATGCTGTAGAGTTGGTCAAGCGTTGTGAGCGTGTAAGTTCTTCGCAAATCAACACCACTTGCTGGCTCAACAATTGCAGAACATCCCCATCTCATGGCCCTTTGCATGCTGGGGGCTCGACATCATTGGTCTGCTCAAGAGGGCTTAGGGTGGCTACACTCATGTCTTGGTGGCTATCGACAAGTTCACTAAATGGATAGAGGTCAAACCAATCGCATCTCTGACTTCAGCAAAAGCGGTGGATTTCATCCAGGAGATTATATTTCGCTTTGGGATTTCGAACAGCATCATCACAGATCTGGGTTCCAACTTCACAGGCTCAGAATTTTTTTACTTTTGCAATGAGAAGTCTATACTCATCAAGTACGTCTCAATAGCACACCCTCGTGCTAATGGCCAAGTCGAGCACGCTAATGGGATGATTCTGGATGCCCTGAAGAAAAGAGTCTTCGACAAGGATGAGAGGTTGGCAGGCAAATGGATTAGGGAACTCCCATACATTGTCTAGAGTCTAAAAATGCAGCCGAGTAAAGCTCTCAACGGGAACACACCTTTCTTCATGGTATATGGCTCAGAGGCAGTGTTGCCCGCTGATTTGGCACATGGGGCACCGCGGTTAGCGTTCAAGGAAATCGCAGAGGCAGAGAGCACGCGGCTTTAGGAAGTCGACTTGTTGGAGGAATATTGACTCAACTCGGTAATTCAGTCGGCACGCTATCAGCAGACTCTGCAGCGTTATTATGAGCGCAATATGCGTCGTCGTGCCTTCTTAGTCAGGAAACTGGTCCTCTGAAGGGTCCTCAAGGGGGCTGGGCATCACAAGCTATCACCCCCTTGGGAGGGGCCTTACATCATCGCAGAAGTCACTCGGCTAGGGTCCTATCGCTTGTCTGAGATGGATGGCACTCCAGTTGGGAACTCTTGGAACATCGAGCATCTGCGCAAGTTTTACTCTTAGACATCTTGCGATCTGGGAAGTCATGTATTCTAGTATGTACTCTTGATTAGTAATGATTTTAAGTTGACTCGTCCTCATTCATGTTCAGTCGGACGTACACGGATAATGAATAAATGCATGATTTCTATGCATATTTCTTCTTTCTGTGGCGTGAGTGCGTGTGATCTCTGGTGGTAATGTCCTCGTCCTCAAATAATCAGGCAATCAGTCATGGGTCCTGACCCGACTCATGGCTGGTGCTGCATGCCTACTCTTACTCAAGATAGGGTGCAGTCCGACCCTAATTACGGGGCAATCAGCCTAGGTCATATGACCGATAGCTGGTGTTACATGCCTACGCTCACTCAGAACAGGGTGCAATTTGACCCTCCTTACAGGGCAATCAGCCTAGGTCGTATGACTGACAGCTGGTGTTACATGCCTTCGCGTCCTCATAAAAAGGGTGCAATCTAGCCCTCCTTACGGGGCAATCAGCCTAGGTCGTAGACCGATAGCTGGTGTTACATACCTTCGCGCTCTCATAAAAAGGGTGTAATCCGACTCTTACTACTGGGCAATTGACTTGGGTCGTGGACCTACAGTCAATGCTACATGCCCGTGTGTACTCGTAATAGAAGGGTACGATCTGACCCTGCGTCTTGCGTATTCGATGGGTTTTCAATGCGAAAGTTTACGTTAGGCACTCGTTTGCGTGTTTTGATCTCGAGATAATGCACATCTAAACTCTGTGTTTTCATTGGGTAGCCGACTCAAGGGCTTATTTTTGTCATAACATCATACACGAGAATAAACAGTCAATCAGATTTCATATCATCTAAGAATTCTAATCTTGTTTTCTTATAGACTAACATTCATAGCAGGTATCATTCAGTTACAGAGTCACAGCAAACAAAGATTTCAGCTTACAGTTCAAATTCTGCAATAAGTTTTTCTGATATGGACTGAATCTCCGAGGCATAGTTGTAAATTGTTGTGTTGCTCGGGTCAACTACAACTTTGGATGTCAGCTCGGCCAAGTCTAGCTCTGCCCGGGTTATCTTCATCATCAACAGCATGTGTTGAAGAACTGATTTCAATCGTCCACGGAGATGATTCTTGGTGTCTTCTACCAAGGTCGCAACCCGGTCCGGTACCGGCCTTGAAGCTCCAACTTCTGGGGCGCATATATTCAACATGGTGTTCATCACGGCCGTTGTGGACTTCATCAGCTCTTTGTTCTTTTCATAAGCTACCTTTAGTTTCTTGCAGTTCTTCTTGACAACTTCGTAATTTTGCACTGCAAGTTCCAAATCCTGGCGATGCTTCTCTGATAGCTGCTGGGATTCTTTGAGAGCCTGCCTTGTGGACTTCAGTACCTTGTCCAAGTCTCTGTTTTTACTCTGAATCTCAACTCGGACTTTGTCGGCTTCAATCAGCTCGGATGTCTTCTGTTCAAGTTCTGCCCGATTTAGTTTATGGCTTGTTTGAAGCATTGTCAAGGCGCTGGATGTGTTCTAGAAGGATTTCTCGAATCCGTCTCACGACTCTCGAAGCTCCTGGATTTCTCTTTCCAATCGCAGTGCCTCATCCTGCGGACCGATTCAACTTATAGGCTTCTGTAAGTAAATAATATGCTAATTGGGTTTCTTGGCGAGTTACCTCATGCTATTTCTACTCCAGTTCAAGCTTACACTGCAAATTCTGGGCATTATCTTGAGCTTTGTCATGCTCGAGGACAACATTACGATATGAAACATCGCGTTGAGCTAGTGCGTTTTCCAGATCAGCAATTCTTTTAGCAGCAGCTACATTCCAAGGCATGGGTATATAAGAATATGTCGGAAGATAGGCTGCATGGGCACCTAAGAGGGCAGACACTCACCAGCGGTCTCAGCAGCGTGGGTGGCCTCAGACTTGGCCAGCTGTTGATGTAGCTTGACTACATCACTTCTAAGTACTGGAGCAAGCTGTTCACGCCATCGTGCAGCCCGATCAAGCCAGTTCTGCAAAAAGGGTTTCAATTCATTAGTAATATTGATGCTGACCCCAAAGATCATTGTGCTTAGAATAGTGACTTACTTCAAAAGCTACAAATGGTCTCGGGTCAGTTAGGCCAACAGCGAGTTGTAAATCTAGGGCCACGAGGTCAAGTGAAGTAGCTTCTTCAACAATGATGGTGTCACCTGTTGTCTTAGCACCTTCGTCTCGGGGGCTTGGCACTGGCACTGAGATGTCTGGTATATTTTCGGCATTGAATGACTCATTGCCAGCAGCTGTCTCGCTCTCATGCTATATGTCATGCTTATCCATGGCATGCTCTTGGCAACCTGAAGTGCTTATTCCTTCAGGGTTGCTGGGTGCATCTTGCCAGTTGAACAGAGGCCTTGCGCTGATGTCGTCTTGATGATCACTTATAGTCTTCAGCTCTGTTTCAATCGGCCGCTCCGGGACTTCAGGCTCGGGGGCTTCAGTCATACCAGATCCAAGCTTGGGGGCTTCGGTTACACCGGACCCGAGCTCGAGGGCTCCAGCTTCACTTGATTTAGGCTCGGGGGCTTCTGCTAGGCCAGCATCAAGCCCGGGAGGCACCATGTTTTATTCTGTGGAAGGCGTGCACAAAAATTTGATTAAGTCGGCACATTGGTGATAGAAGCAGGAATAAAAGGCAACAGTTAAAGGAATCAGGCGTACCGTGGTGATGTGAGACTGCTCTCACCTGGAAGTGGGAATGACTTTACGAATTGATCTAACTCAGGATCAACATCCGATAAGTTCAGTTCTTCTTCCATTGGCATATCTTGATGCGTCGGAGAAGAGGCTGTGGCTTCAGGTTCTTGTGCTCATTTAGACCTCCTCTTCTTCCTCCTCTTCCTCATCAATCAGCATTTTCCAGTCAATGCAGCTAAGAGAAGAGCCTTCACTATTGTTAGTTTTCTCTTGTACCTTGGATTTCTTGCTCGGTCTCTTGGATGGTGATGCTAAATCAGGCTTGGCAGAAGAGGTTTTCTGACTGTTAACTTGTTCCCTGATGGTTCTCTTTCTTCGGGGAACTTCGGCTTGTTCTGTCAATGTTCTGGCTTGGGTGCGTCTGGACACCATTGAGGCAGCGTCACCTTCCTTTGGGGCTACTGTATGCTTGGGGGCTGGGCCATCAGCGCCAGCTCTTTCATTCTCGGGGGCTTTTTCCTCTTGAGCCCCGACAACTTCTCCAGCGTCGGTGTCTTCGGCTAGACGTGGGATGATTATGTATGTGGTAGCCTCATTGTTGCCTTCCCCTTGTGCTATTGCAACTACAGCTTCCATTTCCTCAGCAGTCAGTTCTGATTCTCGTTTTAGCATTTATCTGTGTTGTGCTGAGAAGGGTCGGACAGGAACTTGGTAATATTGCTTTGCAAAGATGGAATCCGCAAATATATTCATTAATGGTTGCATTATCAAGACACGTAAATGGGTCGGTTAGCAAGCTGAGTTACTTACAGTTAGAGTAGGGTGCCTTGCGGAGTAGGGTCGTGGTGATCCTTAATTGTGGACGTCACCCCTCAGCATCAGGCCAACTCAGGCTTTAATCTCTTCTGCAGTAATGGGTCGGCTGACCTCTCGAGTGGGATCGTTGGCTCCAACATACAGGTAGGCCGGATATACTCGGTCTTTCATCGGTTAAATTCTTTGAAAGATGAAGTCTATGACTATAGCGTGAGCATTCAATCCGTTGTCTTTCAAGTCCAAGATATCCTTGAGTAGAATTTCTACCTCAGCAATCTCCTCTGCAGTTGGTGCCTCTTCCCAACTGTTGAGTTTGGAGTTCAGCTGGCGTCCTGATCGAGCCGGCAGCGAGTTGGCATGGTTGCTCATGTAGAACCACTCAGAGTGCCATCCTCTGTTGCTGTCCTTGAGAGGGATGTCCAAATATACTGACCTGCGCCCCCTACACAATTCTAAGCTAGCTCCTCCAACCACTTGCAAAATCCTGTCTTAGGTACCAGGTTTGTAGTGATACAGATACTTCCAGAGACCGAAGTGGGGAGCAATTCCGAGGAAAGCCTCGCACAAGTGCATAAAGATCGAAATTTGGAGGATGGAGTTCAGGTTCAGATGAGACAAGTCAATGGAATAGAAATTAAGCAAGCCTCGTGCAAAAGAGCAGAGGGGTAATCATAGTCTGCGCACCAAGAAAGGGGCAAAAACCAAAGACTCATGGGTATCTTCTGTGGGGACTTTTTCACCCTCACAATCTCTTCACCCACCCAACTCCTTGGGAGGAAGAACCCCCATTTCTACAAGATTATTTAGATGAGATTCAGAAATGGAAGACATACGAAAAGCGAGAAATGGCAACAGAATCGGCCGGTTCTCATCATGTGGAAGCCCTTCGCTGGTGTTTCCGCGTTCACTAGTCGTCTTCTTCTTTGGAGCCATGGATGCAAGGGATTCTGGCGCAAGTTCGGGAAGTTTTGGATAGGGGTTTCAAATCTGTTGGCACTGGCGATGGAGTAAATGCGGCTGTTGGGGAATAAGGATTCAATTGGAAGGAACCATTAGGGTATTGGTCCTCTTTAATACCTAACGGCGTTAAGTTGGAGAAGTTCTATTTTTTTTAAGGAAACTTATGGCGTCGGCATTTTCTCCATGATTCTGATGGGGTAGCAGATCTCTTAATGTTCGGTCGGCACAGTTTTCAGTCAGCATGGCTTTTATTTGGGTTATCTGGACTTCAGTCGGACATTGTTCAGTCGGATATTTTCATTCGAACTGAAAGTATTTGGTGGCAATTATTTCTCAGACAATTCATTTGACTCGGAGGCTCATGATTTTCACTAAACCTTTGGATGATGACGTTTTCTTCTGGTGATCTCGTTTTCAGTGACTAAACTGTGTCTGGGCAATCTGACAGTGGTTGCTTAAAGAAGGAACAGATTTTATTACTGCAAAGATGAACTCATGAACAAGAAGAAACATAAGGCATTCATTAAAAAGACAGGATTCATTACAAGGCTACGCCTACGGATACATGGGACTTTCCTACGGAAGACTACAGTACTAGTTAACTACTCCTAGTCTAATAGCCGACACGGCGGCGCTTCTTGGGGGGCAGAGCAGCATCCTCATCGCTGCCGATGTCGTCGTTGTTGCGCCGCCATTGTCATTGTCGTTGTCGCCGTCGTCGCCGCCCTCGTCGCTGTCGTCGTTGTCCTTGTCCTCGTCGTCCTCGTCATCCTCCTCCTCGTCGCTGTCCTCATCATTGGGGCTGCCGAGGCCGGGGTGGTTGAGACCCCGGAGTATCGCCTTCTCCTTCCAGTTGTACTGGTCAGAGTCATCATCGGAGTTGTCGCCCACCTCCTCCAGTGGCGTCTTCCCCTTGTCGTCGCCGCCGTCATCGCTGTCGCTGTGGGGGTCAGCGTCGCTGGGAGGATCTTGTTCGCTGGGGCCACCGGTGAAGACCTCATCTTCCGAGTCGGAGAACTCAGGACGGTTCCTGCGGGTGCCGACCATGGTGTTTGCAAGAAGGGAGTGTTTGGTAGTGGAATCTGGTGTGTGCACAAGGCAATGAAGGTGTGATTGATGCACGGGCTCAGGCCTTAGTTATATAGCGGGCGAAGCACCGCGCCGACTTCTGCAAATACGCGCACAGGGATGGCATTTCGTATTCGGATGGACACGTGGCATTGATCTACATGTGAGACGGTTCACGAAAGTTGGATCCGCGAGCGGTTGGGTTTTTGAGGAAAAGCATATGTGACAAGGAAAAGAATGGCTCTTCATATTCTCGGCAGTTTCCCGGTTTACACCCAATGGGTGTGGAATTTTTTCTTGAAGTTTTTCTGGTTGGGACAAAGGCCTAAAGACTTCAGTCGGGTGATAATGAGTTGAGAGAGCTCTTTTGACCTTCAAGTTGATTATTACTCAAGTCAACTTGAAGCTCGGGGGCTACACCCAATGGGTGCACCTAGTCGGTGCAACCATTGAGAAGATGCATTGATTGACTCGGGAGGAAATATATACTTTGAAAATTTCAGATTATTTGGACCTTCAACCTGATTGCTACACAAGTCAACTTGAAGCTCGAGGGCTATACCCATTGGGTGCACCTGGTCAGTGCAACCAATGATTTGAGAAGACTATTAATTTGGGGGTGGAGTCGTCAAAGCCGATTATACTTTTGGATCTTTAAGCTGATTATTGTTCAAGTCAGCTTAAAGCTCGGGGGCTACACCCAATGGGTGCACCTAGTCGGTGCAACCATTGGAGGGACATGAAAGTTAATTCGGCAGTACATTTCACTTGGAGCTAAGGTTGGCTTTGGGAGTCTCGAGTCAATTGACCTCTGAATTGGCTCGAGCCTCGGGGGCTTGTGGGGGATAAATATCCCCTGGCTCCTCATGGCGTGGATCTAGGACATGGGCAAACAGTGGGCCTGACTCGGGCGAGCAGTTGGTTTCATGGGCCGGACGCTCAACCCAGGCCCAAATACGGTCGTGATGGCTTGGAGGTCAAGGCAATGGCGTCGTATTCCAGAGAGCAAACAAGGAAGCTTGGCTTGGATTTAGGTTCCGAGGTTCGAGGAGATCGGAGAAGATACGATGGAAACTAAGATTCTGTTTGATCTCATGTAATCTAAACTGACTAGGAGATATAGATGGAACTCAACTTGTAACCCAAGACTCCGTCAGATTGTATAAGGCGGATGAGGGTCCCCTATGTAGAACATCTCAACCCATCGCAATCCACCAAACACGCTCTCGATCAAAGCCCTAGCCCTCATTGTAACCTTGAGAACTCAAACCAATACGATCAGCCACAAACAGGACGTAGGGTGTTACGCGTCTCGCGGCTCTAACCTGTATAAATCTTTGTACGATCAGCCACAAACAGGACGTAGGGTGTTACGCGTCTCGCGGCCCTAACCTGTATAAATCTTCGTGTCTTTGTCGCTTTTCCAGCGAACCATCGAGCTACGTCAATCTCGCCAACCCGCAAAAGCACCTTGTGACCTATCCCGTGGTGCACTGCCGGTACTAAACCCTGACATAGCACACCTTGTATGTTTTGCTAGCATCTTGTTGTTCATGCCTATCTTGCTAGATGCTATTCATGTTGTTGATGCTTTCTTTTCAACAACCCTGAAAAACATGCTCCTGATCTCCATAAGATAGATTCAATTGAGCTTGTTTGCATGCTTCCTTGCCCTCACTTGCTTTGTATGCTAGAACTCATATTTACTAGCTTTTCACCCCTGCTGAGCTCAGGGGTCTATTTCATGGCATATCATGGCATATTTCTTGACATATTTTGAGGGGGAGTTGTCAAGTTCAGAGGGAGCCAAATTCTATGAACCCTTGGGGTGTCCATTGTCAACAAACGGAGAGATGTTGATTTATGGGAGAGACTGTTGCTCCTAGGGGGAGTTCACGGACCAAGGGGGGAATATTGGAGAGAACTAGTTAAGGAAGAGCTATGCATTCATCTTGTATTTGTAAGGATGCATTTCAGGGGGAGTTCGAGCTTTTAGCATGCTCTTGCATCAGTGCATTGAGCCTTTTGCCTCTTTCTAGAGAAGCCGATGCGTTGACGGATTCGCTCAAATCTGCCACCCTACCACCAAGTTACCAAGACTCGGCGAATCGGCTCATTTCTCGCCGAGATAAAGTGGAGTGGGCCATTCCAGGCCTAGGTGGAGACTTCCTAAAGTTTCTCGGTTTCTGACTTCAAAACCGGGGGCGGATCGCGGATTGGACTACTGGCCACATGGAGGACATCTGAGGATTGCGTGGAACTTACGAAGATCAAGACTTCATCATGGCCGTCCATCCCGAAATATCTTGTACTCTTTCGTTTTACCCCCTCAAGGCATTTCTTGTTGTAGGGACCTAAGTGCAAAACTGTCTAAACAGCACTAGGGTATAAATAGGCTAAGGGCTGGTCATTATAACCTCTCTTGGCTGCTAGGGTTAGGGTTAGCCTTGTGATTTTCGTCCTCAAGCCATGAGCTCCATTGCAAGAGAGGTTTAGAGTAGGAACTTGCCTCTAAACTAGTGGGAAGGTGAGGGTGGTACTTGAGTATGAATTCCTTCAATTGTAACCTGATCTAGACCCTTGTTTGGGCACTTAATCGAAGGTGAATTCTGCTGCAAGCTGGTGTTCTTTGCCCCTCCTCTTCTCTCTTGAGTTTTGGTCTTGATTCTTGGTCTTTTTTGTGTTTGGCTTCGATCAAGGTCAAGGGCTATCTTTTGCTGGTGTCTTTGCCTTGCTAGGATGTGGTTAATCTCTCTAGACATGAGCTAGATCCTTGGAACCATGAGCAAAGGGGTTGTTCTTCCTGTTCTTGGTTTTTTGGTCTCTCCTTCCCATCTTTGCGAGATCTGCGATTCCCGTGTGACCCTTGATATTTTGGAGTAGATCTTTTGGGGTTACCTTTGAGATGGCTCCAGGATAGCCCATGCAAAATTTCGTGAAGTTTGGTTAAGGTTTGAACAGGTTTCGGTCAATTTTTGGTGGATTCGCGGGTTGATTTCAAAGTTCTAGACTTAGGTGTTTTGGTCTGTATAGATCGGACAAACCGTGTAGAATGGACTGTTCGGTCTATGGGCGGAGATTTCAAGGCTCGGCCACTGCTTGGGAGGTTTCTCTGGTAAGTTTGTCCGAGGCTCTGTCCGGTCTGCGATATTGGATTGTCCGGTCTGTGTCTGGGAGGCCGCCATAGTTCCTTTCCTTTCTGCTTTGTCCGGTCAGTTCTCGGGAGGGACCTCGGATTGTCTGGTTAGGTCTTCAGCTCTATGTTCCCTCTGTTGGTTCTTCTGTTCGCAGTTTTGTCCGGTCCGACTGCTTCAGTTTGTCCGGTCAGGTTCTG
Organism: Paspalum vaginatum; assembly: GCA_030272315.1. Taxonomy (NCBI): domain Eukaryota; kingdom Viridiplantae; phylum Streptophyta; class Magnoliopsida; order Poales; family Poaceae; genus Paspalum; species Paspalum vaginatum. The sequence goes on from CM059017.1 coordinate 23,742,443, forward strand.
GCGTTTTGCATGTTGTGTTTCGACTCATTTTGCGGCGTTTTCGATCGTCGTTTGAGCGAGTGCTTCCATGTGCTTCCACTCACTTGGTGTGTACCCTTTCAGTGGGCGACATCAAGTGCTTGCTAGCTACGCATCTGTTTAGTGGACGGTATCTAGCATTTCTTCTTGCACCAAGTTCGGGAGTTGTGATTTTGAGTTTTTAAGTCCTCCTATTCACCCCTCTAGTCGCACGTCTGGGTCCTACAAGGATGCTTAAGCCTATCATCTGTCGGCAGCATAAGGCTGAATCTAGCCATTCCCCTATCCCTCTATCTTCTGTCACTATTCCAACTACTTTTCTCTCTGTGTTCAGTGCAGAACAGTGCTGTAACAGTACCGTATTTAATTTTAGGGGACCTATACAGGGAGCCGTGGGCTTTAGCCTAAGTAGTACGTAACTCTCAGCTGTTTAATTTAACCTGGTGTCAGCAGCAAAAGAGAATCGTTGGAGGAAAAACTAAGTCCAGGCAAGACTGTGCATATCAAACAACTTGCTTAATGAACTTTTTGCATGAGATAACATTATAATGGTTTAGCTCAACCTATATATACATATACGTGTATGATGTGAGCTAACATCTATTAATTATACAGACAATGGATGCACGAGATCACTCCTATTTAATATGTGATTGCTAATAATAAAAACCACATAAACTGATACCGTAACTGTCAAGGGAATGTTTGGTCTACTCAGCCTGGGACGGCCAAACCCGAAATAACGATGAACAGGCAGGCTGTGGTCAGTGTGTAATTGTTAACACAAGTAGGTAACTTGGTGATGGGATTCTCAAATGAAGGGTAGTACCTATAGCAGGTGGAGACAGGTGACGGTGTGTCTGATATATCTTTACAGAGTGTAGAATACATTATTGTGATATTTAATCTTTTGCTTACTGATATTTAATCTTATGCTTACCTATATGCAATCGCTTGCCTATTTATTCTTGCTGAGTATGTGTAAGCATACTCACGGTAGCTCTTCTATTTTGATATTCACAGAGGGGGAAGGAATAGTATGGAGGTGGAGGAGCAGGAGTGACTAGGACTTGCATGCATGTAGCCTGGGGTAGCGGAGGACTACAGAAACACCATAAATGATACTTGAATAGTAATCGTTCTTGTTTCACAGTAGGTTGGAGAAGACTCGTAACACAGAGACTATATTCTGATGAATGGAACAAAAGTGTGATCTTTGGGTCTGAATGTTTATTTTCTTTGCCTAGTATATGTATGAATCAGATTAATGGAACATACATAGACTGCACTGTCACACTCTTTGTTGGGGCGTGACAGTTTGTGGCATCAGAGCCGGGTCAAAAAAAAACACTTAGTAACACGGTAGCAGTAGTACATTTTACTCGTAGTATTCTGGGATGGGAAAGTTAGGCATCTCTAGGTATTTTTAGCGCATGCATTTACTAGGTTTGGAGTGTGCAATATTATATTGACATGATTGACGTGCTCTTTCATTTAGAATTGCTTTTGACTGTGTCATGGATGGCTGCTAGCTATATTGAAGTTCCTGCTAGGCTTTTTCTGGAAGAGTTTGTCACCTTGTTGGGGCTCGGTCCACCGAGTTTTTCGGGTCGTCCTGGTCAAGATGGTCTTTCCATGATTGGTGTTCAAGTTTCTCTTGGGCCATATGATGGGGTTCCAGTCATATATCACGAGGCAACAGGGATGACTGTAGCCGAGGCTGAGCAAAGTGCATCTCTTATGGTTATCCATGCGCTAGCTAATGCACGTCAGGTGGAGATTAGGGATGTTAACTTTCCACAAGTGCAGTTTCTGCGCCATCAGGTGGCAAGTTTGCGTGGTAGGGTGGCTGAGACAGAGAAGCTTTGTGTTGAACTGATCCATGCCATTCGTTCCAGTGAAAATGAAGTAATGTTCCTGGAAAGGCTCACCCAGAGGTTTTACCGTCGCATCCGCTGTCTGAATGAGGCTATTGCAGCAATGCAATATGGAGGTGGTGACAGCTCTGTGGGTAGTGTCCCAGGACCTAGGGTTATATATTAAATAAATAAATAAATAAAAGAGCTTGCAGCACCTGTGTGGATGGAGCTATGTACGTAGCTGTTTTGGGTAATGTGGGCTACAGGTCTAGCCAGTCTTGTTGGCAGAAGTAGGCTTGTAGGGTGAGTGTAATCTGAGTCGTTGTATAAGGCTGAGTCCAATGGGATTCTCTAAATCCCACTTCCTATTATTATTCTAACTATTTTCATCTCTGACTATATTGCAGCATTTATGTTAAACAGTGTTTTAAAAAACATTTTTAGGGACTCCCATTAGACTCAGCCTAAGGTCCTCTACTGATGGGACGAGGTTGCAGGGTGTAGTCAGTATGAGACATCCTGTCCTCATATGTTCCTACTCCCTCCGTCCCACAAAATATGTCGTCCTACGATTCAAAAAAAGTCTCAAAAAACTAGTCGTCTGTGCCCTGCACGTTCTGAAAAGCCAACGTCTCACCCTCTCTCCTTAATGGGGCCCACCACCATCAATGCCAACCAAGCAACCACCTCCACTTTCCCCACCTGCTTGTGGACGCGAGAGGCTGAACATTTCTCTCCCCCACACATGGAGCGGCCGGAGCGGTGACGGAAGGCAGCTCGCCTGCGGCCGCCTCCTCCCACGCGCCTCCGCCCATCCGCCTCCTCGCGCGGCAGCGGCCCCGCCTTTCATCTCGCACGGCGGCGCCGCCCTGCTTGGCTGCCTCCGCGGCTCGCTCAGATCCCATCCGGGCCACCGCCGCGACCGTCTCGCACGCGGCCTCCACCTCCTCGCCTGCTGCCGTCTGCCTCGTCCGCGGTGTCGACGAGTTCCAGCCGCGCGGGTTCCAGCCGGAGTCCGAGGAGGACGCAGAGGATGACAACAAGGCGCACCAGGAGCGGGCGGCACCAGCTTCCGCGTCGATAGCGGGAGCGGCAGCAGCTTGCGCGGCGTCGACGCCGGCCGCGGCGTCGGCGTTGGCAGCAGCAGCTTCCCCGCGCACCCTGCCTCCTCCCGCGTACCCATCTCCTCGCACGGCGGCGCGACCTCCCTCAGCCGCAACGGCGGCGGGGACGACCGTCGGCGCGGTCGCGCGTCCAGCACTGCCGCCTCGACGGGGTCGTCCAGGCGCCACGGACGGCAGCTGGCGGCAGCGGCTTGGTCGGTGGCGCGGAGAGCTCCTTGGCTCTCGCTTCTCCTCTCCCTCTCGAGCTCTTCTACTGCCGCATCCACAATCATGGTGAGCTCGATGGCGGCGACGTCCTCACGGCTCGGCGCGAGCGACGCGGCCAGGCTCGGCAGCGCAGTGGCGCGGGAGCGCGCGGCCCACCGGAGCGGCGCGGCGGCGCGCGAGTGCTCGCGGGGACCACCAGAGAAATGGCGCCAGAGCGCGTAGGAGGTGGGAGGGGCATTTGGGTCATTTCCTCTTTCTGCTATTTTGGCGGCGGAAACCTTAAACGACATGTTTTGTGGGACGGAGGGAGTACTTTCCATGGTTGTTTGTTTGAATAATAAGAAGCTATTGGGGTTTGGTTTATTATTAATATACAATAGAGGCTACTGTTTGTAATATTAGGCTTGGATGCATTACATATATAATTAAAGATTTGAAGCACTCCGTGTAAAGAGTAGGAGTAGAAAATTTATTATTTATCATACAAACACACGCTTTTAGTTGCAAAAAAACAAAAACAAAAGAGAGAGAACACCTCTGCAAAATGCAAGACACTTCAACAGCTGCATGCATGGTTCTTATTTAACTTCATATCTGAAACAGTGATTTAAATATACTTACTTTGGTTTGTTGGTGCAAAAAAAATGCCAGATGGGAGACAATGATGATCCAAGTGCTAGTCAAACCGGGCAAGAAACTAGTAATGGTGCCGTTGGACAAATTGGTCATGATCCGAATCTCTTGACTAGTCTACTTGTTGATGTATTGGGAAGGCAGCAAGGAGCACAACAAAGGCAGATAGATATTCTAGAGCGTATGGCCAGAAAGGAAGGGAATAAATCTGGTGTTGGTGAGTTCCATAAATTGAACCCACCGGCATTCACAGGGTTAGCCAACCCACTTGAGGCAGAAGATTGGATTGTTGCCGTGGAAAAGGCGTTTCAAGTCATGGGATGCAATGACAGAGAAAAGGTTGCATATGGAACTTACATGCTCCATGAGAGCTAATGGACCGGCTCCATTGCCTCTGGAGTGATGAGTGATTGTCAATAGTAGCAAGAACCAGAAGGACATGGGCACAAGACCTCCGATGGACTCGAGGTAGAGGAAAGTCTTCCGAAGGACTGGAGGCATCATCGGCGTCTGTCGGCCATGGTAGTTTGGTACACGGAGGAGCGGCACGGCGACGGTAGGAGTAAGTCCTCGGAAGGACTGCGAGGCTGCCCCGATGGACAGGGGATGACGGGCGCCACCGCGGTGCTCCAACCCAAGTGCATGGCGCGCAGACGTGAGAGGGAGGCTTTGGCGGCTTCAGCTCAAAACCGCCAACCAAACTACCCAAGCCTTGGTGAGTTGGGCCTTGATTCGTCAAGATAGAGAAGATTAGCCAAATCCGGCCTAGAAGGAGATTTCCTAAAGTTTCCCGGTTTCTGACTTCAAAACCGGGGGCTGATCGCGGATTGGACTACTGGCCACGTGGAGAACATCCGAGGATTGCGTGGAACTTACGAAGATCAAGACTTCGTCATGGTCGTCCGTCCCGAAATATCATGTAATCCTTCGTTTGAGTCCTAAGGGTTTGTCTAGTTGTAGGGACCTAAGTGCAAAACTGCCTAAACAGCACTCGGGTATAAATAGGTCCAAGGCAGGTCATTAGAGGGACTCTTGGCTGCTAGGATTAGGTTTTGCTTTGTGATTTTCGTCCTCAAGCCTTGAGCTCCATTGTTAGGGAGGTTAGAGTAGGATTTAGCCTCCTAATCCTGAGGGAAGGTGAGGGTGATTGCTTGGGATGAATTCCTACTTGTATGCTGAATCTTTAGACCCATCTTGGGCATCTAATTGAAGTGAATTCGTGCAGCATCCTTGTGTTCTTCCCCTCCCCGTCTCTCTTTCGTTTTTGGGTCCAATCCTTGGCTTTTGGGTGTTTGTTTTGGCCAAGCTTGGAATCCCTTCTCTTGCTGATGTTTTGGACTGGCAAGGACGGGGAGATCATGACTTAGTTCATCTCAATCCTGTTGGATTGCCACGAGCAAGCTTCCTTTGTGTTTTCCGCTTTCTAGCCCAAAGATTGCCATCTCACGAAATCTGAAATTTCCGCTGATCATTTGGTCACCTTGCCTTGATCTTTTGGGAAAAGCTTTGGAATAGGATCCAGATAGCCTGTGCAAAATTTCGTGAAGATTGGACAAGATTTAGTGTGGTTTGGGTTGGAAAACCCCGTGTCTGCGACTCTACCGGACAACCCAGCAGAGGTCCTGCCAGGGAGCTGCGGTGGTTTTCCCTTTTTGGTTTTTCCGCTGTGTTTCTGCTTCGGATTTTTGCACTCCCCACTTTCAGACTATTTTCTTTGCTTGCTGTGAGTCAGTGAGACGCATCTCGGTGCGGTGAGTGTCGTGTGGCGGTTTTTGCAAAGTTCGTTGCCTCGGTGCCATTCTTGGTCGGATCTTGATTTTTCTTGCATTGGTGCGTATCCTCTCAGTGGACGGCACCCTTACTCTGCTAGGCACGTATCTGTTCAGTGGACAGTGCCTGGTTCTGTTTCTCTTGAGCTTTGTAGAGCACCTGCTTGGGGGTTGTGATTTTGAGTTTTTAAGTGCTCCTATTCACCCCCCCCTCTAGTCGCACATCTCGGTCCTACAATTGGTATCAGAGCCGGTTAGGTTTCTTCATACCTTTACTGGTGAGAAACCAGTAGCGACTATGACTCACTCCGGGAATATTCCGGTCATTGGCTCCGATGGCTACTCCTACTGGAAGGGTAGGATGAGAGCATTCTTGCTTAGCCAAGGCCAGGACATATGGGATGCTACTCACAGTGCGAACTTTGTGGTGCTTCCAGTTGCTCAGCGCACTACCCAGCGATTGTGGCTTAGAATGACGCGAATGCCAAAGCTGTTAACTTTCTCTTCTCAGGAATTGGTCCAGTTGATTATGAGAGAGGGAGCCACCTCGAGACTGCCTGTCAGATTTGGTCCCTGCTGAGTGCACACCATGAGGGCACTGCTACTATCAAGGGGCGTCTCATTGAGACTTATGGGCACGAATATGAGAATTTCGTTCAGAAGCCTGGTGAGTCCATCGATGACTTGTTTGGTCGTTTTCAATCGATCATCAACAAGTTGTGCATTAACTCCAGCTCTGAGAGGATCCCATACACCGACAATCAGCAGGCTGTTAAATTACTGTATGCGTTGGATAGGAAGATATGGGAGATCAAGGTTAACTCGATCATCGAGTCTGAGGCCTATGACACAATTGGAGTGGAGGCTCTTTACAGCAAGCTCAAGGCCACAGAGGTGGATTAAAGTTGAGAGATTCTCTTGCTTGTACTGGCTCCAAGAGCCTGGCCTTGGCTTCTCCCTCTAGTGAGGCCGCTACTAACCCCTAGCTTCACAACTTTTCGTTTTCTGCTCTTATGTCTGTTACAGAGGAGTAGTTAGCATCACTTGGGGATGATGAGCTTTGCCTGGTGTCTAGCTGCTTTCAGTGTGCCTATGACAACCGGATGAGCAAGAAGAGGGGCGAGAGGCCCAAGTGCTTCGAGTGCGGAGAGGTCGGCCACTTCATCGCTGAATGCCCGAACAAGCCGAACGACTACTACAAGAAGGGCAAGAGCCACTCCCGCGACTCCAACAAGTACCACTCTGGCAAGCACGACTATGGCAAGCATGACCACACCAAGCACCGCTCTAGCAAGATTAGGAACTTCAGGAAGGCTTTCAAGAGCTACCAGAAGGACAACCGGAAGCGGGACAAGGCCTTCTTCGCCGAGCTTGGTGGTATGTGTGGCGGATCGTCTTCCTCCTCTTCGTCTTCGTCGAGCTCAAGCGATGAGGAGATCGTCACCAAGCGGGACAAGACGAGGGACCAAGGCGGTCCAGCCGGACTCTGCTTCGTCTCCACCAAGTCCAAGCGCAAGCACAAGATGCACCGGAGATCCTTTTGCTCCATGGCACTTGAGGACAAGGATGACAAGGGCAACGACAATGACTCCTCCAATGAAGACGTAACTCCTGAGCAAGCTGAAATTCTTGAGATGTTGGAGGCAAATAGTCGTGAGTTGAAAGCCCAGGATAAGATGTTAGAGAAGGCAGCCAAGAAGCTGCAGAAGCAGAAAGCCAAGTTGGTTGACGCTTTCGCTGAGATAGAGAGGCTGAAGAATGTGCCAGCCCAGCCTAGTGAGTCTGAGTGCCCTACCTGTGAGACTTTGATGAGAGATCTCTGTGAGCAGAAGAGCAAGTATGCTCATCAGGTAGAGGAGATGGATAGGCTGAAGGTAGAGTTAGGCAAGCTCCAGTCTAAACTGGATGAGCCTATTTTGAGTGATGAGCCTGAGTGTGAGATGTGCCCTCACCTAGCTGTTGACATAGCTGAGCTGAAAGTGAGGTGTGAGGGATAGCTCAAGGAGTTGGAGGAGCTTAGGGCTAAACCCACGCTTCTGGGTGCGTGCATTGTTTGTCCTACCTTGAGGAGTGAGCTTGAGTAGTTGAGAGCTGACCTTGAGGTGCTTTCAGCACCCCCTAACACTTGTGAGAGCTGTCTCCCTTTGAGGTTGATGTTGGTGGATAGGGATGCCATCATTAAGAAGTTAGAGAAGTCTGCTCCCTTTATTCCTTCTCTAGACTGCCCCACTTGTGCTGCTCAAACTTTAGTTCTAGAAGATCTGAGAGAGGAAAAACAGACTTTGGTTGATGAGAACAACTGTTTGAGAGAGGTGCTCAGTTGGATGTATTCTAGAGAGCCCCAACTAAGGATGATTTTAGAGAGCACCAAGAGAGCTGAGGGTGATATGAGTGGACTTGGGTTAGGAGAGTGTAGTACTTCGTGTGAGAAGAAGAGTTCCCTAATTAAGCTTAAGACTGCCTCTCCTCAACCTAATCCTACTGTCGATGGGGATTACCACGAGCCTCCCAAGGCTGCCCCAAAGAAGCAGTTCTGGACACCCAAGCCCTCACAGGCTAAGTTGGATAGTGTAGTGACTGAGATCCTCAAGCCTCCTATGAGCAAGGAGAGAGTCCAGCGGCCTGCTCCACCCAAGGCTACTCCACCTAAGCCCAAGGCCCAACCTAACCCCCCTCCCAAGAGGCCTGTCTACCACTATGACTTTTGCCAGCGGAATGGCCACTTGGAGGAGTTCTGCTTCAAGAGGAAGCGAGTTGAGAGGCAAGAGAGAGCTTGGGGGAACTAGGATCAGTTCTACCAGGGTGGTAGGCAGGATCCTCCCCACCGCGGTGAGATGAGAGACCGCTTTGCTGGTGAGAGAGGAGGCGGCTTTCAGGCCCATGCTCCTGGTGGTAAGAGGCACTTTGCCGGTCAAGCTCCTAGTCGTTTTCAGCGCAGCTATGGACCTTGTGACCAAGGCTTTGGAGATAGAGGGTTTGAGAGCTCATGCTTTGGAGGTCGTGGATGCCCAGATAGACGTGATGCTTACTTTAACTGTGTTTACCCGACTTTAGAGCAGATGGCTCGGCACTGGTTCAGCAGTTTCACTAACCCCAGTGCCGGACCATTTGCTCACTCTCGCTTTCCTTGATTTTGCAGGATCGAGGCTTGGAGGACATATGGATCATGGACTCTGACTGCTCAAGGCACTTGACAGGGCACCGCAGATGGTTCTTCAGCCTCAACCCCATGAGCAACAAGGAGTCTATCACATTCGGGGATAATGGTCAAGGTAAATTGTTGGGTGTTGGTTCTGTTGCTCTTTCTGGCAAGCTTTCCCTGAGAGAAGTTGCTTTGGTGAGGAATTTGGGGTTCAATTTGGTTTCTGTCTCGCAACTTCTCAAGGAAGGGTTTGAGGTTCGTTTTAAGAAGGGTTCTTCTTGTGTGCTTGATGCTAAGGAAAACCTTGTTTGTCGGATTTTGCCCTATGGGCAGGGTTTTAAGGTTGACCTTGCATCAATTTCTGGCCCTCCTCGGTGTTCGGTAGCTGGTCTTTCTGCTGATATCTAAAAGTGGCATAGGAGGCTTGGCCATTTGAGTTTTGATCTGCTAGCCAGGTTGAGCTCAATGGGTCTGATCCGAGGATTGCCCAATTTGAAAGCAGAAAAGGACTTAGTATGCCACCCTTGTCGTCATGGCAAGATGGTTGCCGCTTCTCATGCACGGGTCAATCAGGTGATGACCTCTTACTCGGGTGAGCTGCTGTATATGGACACGGCTGGTCCTGCTCGGGTATAGTGGGTCAGTGGAAAGTGGTATGTGCTTGTAGTTGTGGACGACTTTTCTCTCTTTTTGTGGGTGTTCTTCATGGAATTCAAAGATGAGGCTTTCGGTTTTGTTCGGGATCTAGTCTTGAGGTTAAGGAATGAGAGTCATAAGGCCATGAGGGCTATCCGCAGCGACAATGGTGGAGAATTTCGTAACTCTCGTTTCGAAACCTTTTGTCGTGACCTAGGTCTTGATCACCAATTCTTGTCTCCTTATACCCCACCTTAGAACGGTGTCATGGAATGAAAGAACTGCACACTTGTTGAGATGGCGCGGATGATGCTTGATGAGCATAGGACTCCACGACGCTTTTGGGCTGAGGCTATGAATATGGCCTGTTACATTGCCAACCGCATCTTCCTATGAGCTTTCTTAGGGAAGACTTCATATGAGCTACGATTTGGTAGGCAACCTAGCGTCAAGCACCTGCGTGCATTTGGCTGCAGATGCTTTGTGCTCAAAAAGGGGGGGCATTTGGACAAATTTGAATCTCGCTGCTTGGATGGTATTTTTCTTAGGTACGCCTTTAGCTCTAGGGCATATAGAGTGTGGATCCTCGATACCAAACAAGTGGTTGAGACCTGTGAAGTTTCCTTTGATGAATCTATGCCTTGCACAACCCTTGCATTTGAGCTTTCAGGTGATGATGAAGAAGGCGCTCCCATCTTTGAAGATGAGGAAGGCGAAGTAGATGCTGGTGATGCAGGAGCCACTACACCGGCTGCAGCTCCTGCCCCCTCTGCTACGAGCTCTGAAGACGAAGGTGGACCTTTGCCAATGGCTTCCTCCTCGCTCTCCCGACTGAAAGCTCGAGCAGAGGCTGGCCCCGCTGAGGACGCAGGGGAGGTGTCCTCCGAGATTGTTCCATCTCGGCAGGTCCAGCGGGATCACCCTCCAGACAGGATGATTGGAGATCTACACCAGCGCGTCACACGCAAGGTATTCTGATGCTGACTTTGCGGGTTGTCGGCTGGAGCGCAAGTCTACTTCCGGTACTAGCCAGTTTCTTAGTTCTTCTATTGTCTCTTGGTCCTCACGCAAGTAATCTAGCGTAGCCACTTCCACCACAGAAGCTGAATACATTGCTGCTGCTAGTTGCTGCTCCCAGCTGCTTTGGATGAAGTCCACTTTGAGTGACTTTGGTCTCAGTTTTAAGAAGATCCCTCTCCTAGTAGACTCTACTTCTGCTATTTCTGTGGCTAAGAACCCCGTCTTGCACTCCAGAACCAAACACATAGACGAGAGGTTTCACTTCTTGAGATATCACTATGAGAAGGGAGATATAGACTTGATCCATGTGGAGACTGAGAACGAGTTGGCCGATATATTCACCAAGCCCTTAGATCTTAGCGTGTTTGCTCGCTTGCGTGGGGAGCTTGGTGTTTGTTACCCCTTTTAGGTTAGGGTAACTTTGTTGTAGTTTAGGTTATTTAGTTTGCCTTTTTCTTTGTTTTTCCTTGTTTTTCTTGCATTTTGTATCATACCATGCATTGCATTGTAACATATGCATTTTCACTTACACTACCACTAGATCTCTTCTGGTATGACGAGTTAGTATTTGCCTTTGCTAGATTGTACAGTTGCTTGCATGATCATGGTTGGCTAAGCTCCTTGAATCTGTCTAATATCTTTTGTGAGCTCAGTCACTTTTGTTTCTTGAAAATCAAAAACCATAATCACCACTTGACTTGGCTACCTAGCATGTGTAGGAATGTTGAATGCTATGCTATCTTTTCATGCTTGGATATGCTAGTCGTATGCCTTTGTTAAGTTGATGCGTAAGCATTTATGACCCCTTGTCTAAATCTGAAATCTGAATTAATATTGTTTACAAGTGGTGTCCTATGAGCTAAATTGAAAAGACCCAGGTGGGTTCACTTGTCACAGTGATCTAGTTTTAGATAGCTTGCCTTTGCACTTTGGCATGAACTTGGACTAGGATGTGTATGACCAAAACCTTGTCTTAAGCTTCTGATGGCTTTCTAAACCTAGGCTTGGCATTGGTTGGTAAGAAGTGGCAAAAATAAGTGAATAACCCCTGGCATATGATCTGATTTGTTTGAAGTTAAAAATTGCTAAATCTAAAATCTGCAAGACTCTAAATTGCTTATGGCTGTTGTATATGCTTTGGTTGAGAGTAGCACACCTTGTATATTTTGCTAGCATTTTGCTGTTCATGCCTATCTTGCTAGATGCTATTCATGTTGGTGATGCTTTCTTTTCAACAACCCTGAAAAACATGCTCCTGACCTGTATAAGATAGATTCAATTGAGCTTGTTTGTATGCTTCCTTGCACTCACTTGCTCTGTATGCTAGAACTTGGATTTACTAGCTTTTCATCCCTGCTGAGCTCTTCATGGTACACTTCCTGCATTTCATGGCACATTTTGAGGGGGAGTTGTCCATTTCAGGGGGAGTTGAGTTCTTTGAACCCTTGATGTGTCCATTGTCAACAAGGGGGAGAGATGTTGACCCTTGAGGGGAGAGATGTTCCTAGGGGGAATTCATGGACCAAGGGGGAGAACTCTGTAGAGATCTAGTTGAGGGGGAGTTTGAGCTTTTAGCATGCTCTTGCATCGGTGCGTTGAGCCTTTTGCCTCTTTTTGGAGGAGCCAATGCTTTGCCTAAGCATGACTGTGTTGAGCCGATTTGCCTCTTTCTTGAGGGGTCATGCTTTAATTTGATCGATTGCGTTGAGCGATTTTCCTTGTCTTAGGGGATCGATCTTTGGCTTTGTTTTTCTTGTCTCAATTTGCCCTTTTCTGCTTGTATTTGGCTTTTGGGCATCTTGAGCAACTTCTACTTTTCTTCTTTCTTTTTGGTTTTACGCTTTTCTTCTTGTCTTTATTCTATTTCAGGTTACAGGTAGAAGGTGTTGACAATGCACTCATCAAGGGGGACATTGAGAGCCAATGGACCGGCTCCATTGCCTCTGGAGTGATGAGTGATTGTCAACAGTAGCAAGACCCAGTAGGACTTAGGCACAAGACCTCCGATGGACTAGAGGTAGAGGAAAGTCCTCTGAAGGACTGGAGGCATGCTCGGCGTCTGTTGGCCATGGGAGTTCGGTACACGGAGGAGCAGCATGGCGACGGCAGGAGTAAGTCCTCCGAAGCACTGCGAGGCTGCCCCGATGGATAGGGGATGCCGGGCGCCACCGCGGTGCTCCAACCCGAGTGCGTGGTGTGAAGACGTGCGAGGGAGGCATTGGCGGCTTCAGCTCAAAACCGCCAACCAAGCTACCCAAGCCTTGTTGAGTTGCACCTTGACTCGTCAAGATAGAGAAGATGGGCCAAATCCGGCCTAGGCAGAGACTTCCTAAAGTTTCCCGATTTCTGACTTCAAAACCGGGGGCGGTTCGCGGATTGGACTACTGGCCACGTGGAGAACATCCGAGGATTGCGTGGAACTTACGAAGATCAAGACTTCATCGTGGTCGTCCATCCCGAAATATCATGTAATCTTTCGTTTGAGTCCTTAGGCTTTGTCTAGCTGTAGGGACCTAAGTGCAAAACTGCCTAAACAGCACTCGGGTATAAATAGGTCCAAGGCAGGTCATTAGAGAGACTCTTGGCTGCTCGGATTAGGTTTTGCTTTGTGATTTTCGTCCTCAAGCCTTGAGCTCCATTGTTAGGGAGGTTAGAGTAGGATTTAGCCTCCTAATCTTGAGGGAAGGTGAGGGTGGTTGCTTGGGACGAATTCCTACTTGTATGCTGAATCTTTAGACCCATCTTGGGCATCTAATTGAAGTGAATTCGTGCAGCAACCTTGTGTTCTTCTCCTCCCCCTCTCTTTGGTTTTTGGGTCCAATCCTTGGCTTTTGGGCGTTTGTTTTGGCCAAGCTTGGAATCCCTTCTCTTGCTGATGTTTTGGACTTGCTAGGACGTGGAGATCATAACTTAGTTCATCTCAATCATGCTGGATTGCCATGAGCAAGCTTCCTTTGTGTTTTCCCCTTTCTTGTCCAAAGATTGCCGTCTCATAAAATTTGAAATTTCCGCTGATCCCTTGGTCACCTTGCGTTGATCTTTTGGGAAAAGCTTTGGAATAGGGTACAGATAGCCTGTGCAAAATTTCGTGAAGATTGGACAAGATTTAGTCTAGTTTGGGTTGGAAAACCCCGTGTCTGCGACTCTACCGGACAATCCAGTTCCACCGGATAGTCCGGCAGCGCACATCGGATAGTCCGGTGTGTGGCTCTGCCCGGGCTGTGCCACCGGATAGTCCGGCAGCAGGCACCGGATAGTCCGGTGTTGGCCACCGGACAATCCGGTCCTAACAGGGAGCTGCAGTGGTTTTCCCTTTTAGTTTTTTCCGCTGTGTTTCTGCTTCGGATTTTTGCACTCCCCACGTTCAGACTATTTCCTTTGCTTGCTGTGAGTCAGTGAGACGCACCTCGGTGTGGTGAGTGTCGTGTGGCGGTTTTTGCAAAGTTCATTGCCTCGGTGCCATTCTTGATCGGATCTTGATTTTTCTTGCATTGGTGTGTATCCTCTCAGTGGACGGCACCCTTGCTCTGCTAGGCATGTATCTGTTCAGTGGACGGTGCCTGGTTCTGTTTCTCTTGATCCTTGTAGAGCACCTGCTTGGGGGTTGTGATTTTGAGTTTTTAAGTGCTCCTATTCACCCCCCTTTAGTCGCACGTCTCGGTCCTACACTCCAATGAAGCGCATATGAATGGTGGGAAGCACATATGAAAACATACCCTGAAAATATTCAGATAAGTTGGGAATTATTTAAGGAGGCTTTTTACAAGAAGTATTTTCCAGAATGTGTTAAGAGAATAAAAAAAGAAGAGTTCCTATAGCTCAAGCAAGGTAACAAGTTAGTTAGCGAATATGAAATTGAATTTTCTAGGCTTGCTCGATTTGCTCCACAGTTTGTTCAAGGTGATGGCCCCAAGGCTTGCCGTTTTGAAAATGGGTTACGCCAACCTCTTAAGCGATGAGTGGAAGCTTTTGAACTGAACTCATTTAGGGAGGTGGTAAACAAAGCTCAGCTTCTTGAAAAAGGATATCAAGAAGAAAGGAATGGGACAGGACCTCCAAATAAGAAGTTCAGGATTAATAGTGCACCAGGGAAAAACATCGCGCTAGGGAAGTATTTCGAGCAAACTAAAGGACAACCCTACAAGGGTTAGGCAAGAAGTTGTCCGATCTGCATGGGAGATCATTACCCAAATTTGTGTCAGTACCGATGGGGAAGGTGCTTTCAGTGTGGTGGGGCTGGACACACTAGGTCACAGTGCCCGCAGTTTCCAAATAGCAATAATATTCCTACTCCTCCAGCTAAGCAAGCTATAGCTCTACCGCCTCCAGCCAAACCACTCTATTTACCTGGGCCATCTACTCATAGGCCAGAACCAACACCTGCACCTGCAAGTGGGCAAAGGACGCGTGCACGAGTTTATAATTTGACCACAAAGAGCGCAGATGAATCAAAAAATGTGGTAGCAGGTAAACTCTTGATCAACTCACATCCTGGTTTGGTTTTATTTGACTCTGGTGCAACACACTCATTTATATCATCTAACTTTGTTCGGGAGATCCGTGTTCCATACACCCCTCTAGAGAAACCTATATGTATAGAAACCCCCATGGACAAAAGGACTGCAGCCTTAGTCTGCAAATTATGCCCTATTGAAATTGAAGGATCCAGATTTACGTGTGACCCTATAATTTTGGATATGCAAGATTTTGATGTTATACTCGGTATGGATTGGCTACGGAAAAACAGGGCCAACATAAATTGCTACAAGAAACAAATTATTCTTAGACCTACTGAGCAACCAGAGATTATATACCATGGTGGTAAAGGGGAAATTCGAGGAGATGTGCTAGTAGCAGAAATTTTTAGTAAGGAAAATAATTTGCAGGAAATCCCAGTGTAAATGAATTCCCAGACGTTTTTCCAAGGAATTACCAGGGTTACCCCAGATAGGGAGGTTGAATTTGGAATTGAAGTAGTTCCAGGGACTGGTACAATAACTAAGGCACCTTATCGAATGGCCCCGGTAGAATTACAGGAATTAAAGAAACAATTAAAAGAAACGGAGGACAAAGGTTTTATTCTCCCTAGTATTTCACCATGGGGAGCTCCTGTTTTATTCGCTAAGAAAAAGGATGGAAGTTTAATGTTGTGTACAGATTATCGAGAACTAAATAAAGTAACTATCAAAAATAAATATCCTCTTTCAAG
Organism: Paspalum vaginatum; assembly: GCA_030272315.1. Taxonomy (NCBI): domain Eukaryota; kingdom Viridiplantae; phylum Streptophyta; class Magnoliopsida; order Poales; family Poaceae; genus Paspalum; species Paspalum vaginatum. The sequence continues at coordinate 23,758,060 of CM059017.1, forward strand.
GATAGATGATCTATTTGATCAGCTCCAAGGATCCCAATTCTTCTCAAAAATTGACTTACAGTCAGGGTACCATCAATTAAAGGTTAAGCCAAGTGATATAGAAAAGACAGCTTTTCGAGCACACTACGGACATTTTGAATATTTAGTTATGCCTTTTGGATTCACTAATGCACCAGCAGCTTTTTTGGATCTAATGAACAGAGTATTCAAGCCTTACTTGGATCAATTTGTGATTGTGTTCATTGATGACATATTAATATATTCAAAAACAAAAGAAGAGCATGCTGAGCATTTGAGGATAGTTTTACAAACATTACGGGAACATAAATTGTTTGCAAAGCTAAAGAAATGGGAATTTTGGATGGAACAAGTATCATTCCTTGGGCATGTTATTTCAAAGGAAGGCATTTCAGTGGACCCCACTAAAGTTAAAGCAGTATCAGAATGGAAAAGGCCCATGTCGGTACCTGAAATACGGAGTTTCATTGGTATGGCGGGTTATTACCGTCGATTTATAAGGAATTTCTCTACTATTGCGGCCCCTTTAACCAAACTAACCAGAAAAGGGGTGTGGTTTGAATGGACTCATAAGTGTGAAGAAAGCTTTCAGGAGTTGAAAGACCGATTATTATCCGCACCCATCCTTGCACTTCCCGTAGGAGGTGAAGACTTTGCTATTTATTGTGATGCTTCAAAGATTGGGCTTGGATGTGTCCTTATGCAACGGGGTAAGGTAATTGCATATGCATCTCGTCAACTAAAGAGTCATGAAGAAAATTACCCAGCACATGACTTAGAACTAGCTGCAGTAATCTTCGCCTTGAAGATTTGGAGACATTATCTTTATGGTGAGCATTGTGAAATATTCACTGATCACAAAAGCTTAAAATATATTCTCATGCACACAAAGGGAGTTAAATATGAGGCAACGAAGGTGATTAGAACTACTAAAGCATTATGATATAAGTATTAACTATTATCCTGGCAAAGCTAATATAGTTGCAGATGCTTTAAGTAGGAAGGCACTCTGTACCATGACCATTTTGGTGACCAAAGAAAGATTTGGAAAGAATGAATGTGGAGTTACTGGTGCATACGCCAGGAGCAAAACTGGCAACCCTTCAGGTAAGACCAATGCTGCAAGACCTCATAAAAAAGAAGCAATTGGTGGATCTGAAATTTCAGAAGATGAGAGAGAAGATGAAAGCTGGAAAATTACCTAAATTTAAGATCGATGCAAATGGTGCCATCCGATTCAAGGAAAGGCTCTGTGTACCTAATGATTCTGATTTGAAGGAGAAAATCCTAGAAGAAGCACACTCCTCACTTTATACCATGCACCCGGGAGGTACGAAAATGTACCAAGATATTAAGGAGGTATTCTGGTGGAACAACATGAAAAAGGAGATAGCAAAGTACATTGATGAGTGTGATATATGCCAACGGGTAAAAGCCGAACATCAGAAGCCAACAAGATTACTGCATCCTTTGTCAATCCCCATTTGGAAATGGGATGAAATCAGTATGGATTTTATACATGGGCTACCAAGAACACCCGATGGGAATGATAGCATATGGGTAATTGTAGATCGATTAACTAAATCTGCACATTTTATTCCCATTAGAAAGACATTCTCCTGGGAAAAATTAGCTAAGATATACATCAAAGAAATCATATCTCTACAAAGAGTTCCCATAAGCATTGTGTCCAACAGGGATCCTCGTTTTATTGCCAAATTTTGGCAAAGGCTACACAAAGCATTGGGGAGTAAATTGGAATTTAGTACAGCATACCATCCGCAAACTGATGGACAAACTGAGAGAGTAAATCAGATTGTGCAGGATATGCTTAGAGCTTTTGTCCTAGAATTTAAAGGAGAATGGGATGAATATATGCCTTTGGCAGAATTTGCATATAACAATAGCTATCAATCGAGCATTAAAATGGCTCCAAACGAAGCACTGTATGTGAAGCGTCCCGGTTTCTATAATGAGACTAAAATGTGCTTTATTATCATCACAGGGTTTGGTAATCACATTCTTACATCAGAGTGATACAGAACTGTCCTAACGGGTCAGACTACAAAGGGGCACAGCTCTGAAAATCTAAGCGGCGGAATATGAAACGTAGGCCCATCTTCCTCACACCTCAGTTGGGAAGTAGGTCGTACCCTTACTCGTTCTCGGACCAATATATGACCAATATATGTCCATAGCACATAGAAAAATAACAACAAAGCAAGGGTAAGTACATACGTACTTAGCAGCCCACTTTTCTCCAAAGGAATTTGGGGAAGGCAAACACTGTATGCAAAGATATATTTGAAGCTTAGGATAAATTTGTAGAAAAATACTTATATGCAGGGTTTGTGATAGTTGTCAAGTTTTAATCTTTCTGAAAACTGATTTTTTTTCCAAAAAGGTTTGCCGCTGGAATTTTCGGTCCAAAGTGGCTCATGGCTTTCCAGCCAACATATTTTCCATATATACAGCGTCCACTGCTGAACCAAAAACTATTTTTATCCAATCCCAAACCAATTCCATTTTATTTTATGAAAACTGGTAACTGAAAAACCAAGCCGTAACTCATCCATACCAGTGGACACGGACTATTCGAATAGGTTTTACTCTGATCAGAGGTTGTACTAATTCCTACAAGTTGGACTCAGCGGCTCGTTACCGTCGTAACTGCCCGAATTCCAAAGCAAGCCGTTGCCTTTGTTTCACCACCTAGCAGAACTTTAGGGGTTCGTGCATCCGAGCCACTCCAGTACCCCGTGGTACTTCAGTTGGCACACCACCCATCCCCTAGCCCCTTGTGCGCCAGCACAGAAGCTACTAGGCTATCCACTACGGCTCGGGCCTGGCCAATGTCTCATACAGAGCGAGTGGTTGTACTAAAAGAGTAGGCAAGATGAAAATCATAACGGTCCTTACGGAGAGCTCAGGTAGAACCATTCCAACTTTTCAATACTCGACAGCGCGAGCAATCCACCTACCCGGTATTCTCCACGAATCCCGGGACAAGGGGTAACCGCAGGTAGCTAAGTTACCCATTCATATCCTGACTTTATGGCTATTTCGGCGCCTAGCCGTATTCTGACAAGGTCGGTTGCCAGGATTCTTTCCAATTTTATTTCAAAAACCACACACACATCCATTTTCCCATACCCATCATATTCCATATCCATAATGTCAAGATTATGATAGATAATTAAATGAGCGATCCCACCTATGCGCGCTATATCTAAAATAGGCTTAGGTGGTTGTATATTTTGCTGGATTACCTAAGCAAGCAAAACATACAAGTTTTTATGTCATTAACAAGCCAAGGGTTGTGTTTGCAAAACATAGAAAATTTATGCATCAAGTGGGATTCCAGTGGGCTTGCCTTTCACTTTGTTGAGATGGTTGATATAACAATTACTGGACGTATTTGGCGCAGACCATCGCGTAGTATAACACGAGGGGCAGGCCGAACGGACTCTCCGGTAAAGCCTAGTGCACAAACAAAGAAAACACACAAATCGTAGCATAATATGAGCTCAACAGGTTTAGTGGTGTAGAGTTTGGATCGCAAAGATGAAAGTCTGCTGGGTTCTTATTGGTGGTATTACTGCAAGTGGTTGGGGTGTAGCAAGTTGGCGGGCTCGGTAACGACAGTTACGGAGATGCCAAGGTAGGGGTGGTGGATGTGAGATGCGGGGTCGAGAACGCCGAAGGGGTGGTGGCCGCATGTTTGTGTTTTGGAGAAGATCTTTTTTGGAGTGATGGAGAGAGCAATGATGTTCAGATGATTTTCGGTATCGTCATCGTCTGAATTCAGGGCTCGGACAGGCTAAGACAGCTATCTTTAAGAGTTATGTGGAATAGGAGATTAACGGCATCGATCACCAGGCTAAAAATGTTTGTGCGACCGGTGCGAAGCACTAACTGGGCGTAGGACGGCGTTATGGTGGTATGACGGCAGCTTCCGGCCAGGACAAAAGATTACGTGGAGTGTATGGGCAGGTAGAGGTTGATTTTAATGAATTTAGGTGGAAAAAAGACCCAAATTGGAGTTGGAACGAAGAAGATATGAATTTTGTATATTCGGGAAAACAAAAGAAGAAAGAGAAAAGAATATTCCAGATATTCGAAAATCCGAATATTTGGAAACGGGAGAATAAAATCATATTTTTGGATTCTGGAGGAACAGAAAATATTTCTATATTGCTTGTGAGCAGAGTTTCAGGCTGGTGTCAACGGCCCACGCCTACAGTGTCAAATGTGGCACCGGTTTGTATGCGGCTTTGGAAACTCCTAAAATCATGAAATTAATGTGGATGGTAGATATTGATTTTTGATGAATTTAGAAAGAAGAAACAACGGAATTGGAGCTCATATGGTCGAGAGATTAATTCGGAAATAAATGAATAGAAGAAGAGAATGGTACAAGATTGGACCTACTAGCTCAAATGACACGTGATTAGTAATGGCCTAATCACCGGTGGCTGGTGGTTGGCGTGGGAAAAATAATAGGCGAATTCACCTGTCATTCACAGGAGAGGGGGCTGTTATAACAGGCAGAGGGGCACGAGCAGGCCCAAGCAGCGCCTCTGCTCGGTTGCTTGCCTCGCGCCGCCGTGAGCAACGGGCTGGGGCTCACCGGCGTTCAACTCTGGTAGTTGTCGGCGTGGTGGAGGTGGTGGACGGGGAGGTGCTTGCCGCGGGCAGCCATTGGTGGCGGCCTAGGAGCTCTTGGGGAGCACGATACGGGCAGGAAGAAGGGGGAGCACATCTTGGAGTGGTGGAGGGAGGTGGTGAGGTGCTCACGGTCAGAGTAATCGAGCTATGGCAGCTGGTAGGCAGGGACTTTGGTGGCTATGGTGGTGAACACGAAGAAGGAGCAGAGAGCTGTGTGTGCGCAGGAGGGGGGAAGGCAGGGAGGAGATGTTTGTGGTGAGCAACGCCCGGGTGAGCCGGGGGCTGGTCGCGGCGGTGGTGAGCTTGGTGTGGATGGAGGCAAGGGCTAGGGGGCTATTTATAGCCGATGGAGGAGGGGTCCAAGTGTCGCGGAGATGGGAGGTCCAAGTGGCGCGGAGATGGAGGGTCCAAGTGGCGCGGTGATATTTTTTTTGGAATTGAATGTTGGAAAGAAATTTTGGTGGAGAGTATTTGCGATATTTGGAATTTTGTTGAGCTCATATTAACACACTCAAAACAAACAAGCAAACAACCAATTGATTTTGAATTAGAGAGAGATTAGAAGAAAATTCTAGGGCTAAATTTTGGGATGTTACAAATCTACCCTACTTAAAATGAATCTCGTCCTCGAGATTCGACTTAGAAGGTTTACAGGGTTTGCTTTACTTCAGCTAGCTACTTTCTGATGCTTCACACGGAATGGAAAGTGGAATTTTAATAACAACTACATGTCCAACTCGATTCCTCTTTTTCTTCATTTCTCTTTTCTTCTTTGTTGGAGCTGTTCGTACAAGCCTTCCACATACAAGCTGGATCATTCACTTCATGAACTTGGAAGGTTGTTCCATTGCCTGGCAGCTTCCGGCAGGGGCTTTTCTAGAGAGCGGCAGAAATTCAGCAAGGCACTTTCTGCTCTCTAGATGGTGGCATAATCCGGGCGGTTTGTCCAAAGGGATGGATAGATCAACATATGGAATCCGGATTATCCTGCACCAGCGCTAACAGAAGGGAGGCTACCCCACTTAAATAGGGCACATGTCCCTACTTGAGTAGGTTAGGCACTCCTATGGAAGTGGGGCGCTGCTGCGTTTTCCAACTGTTGTTGCGGTATCAGCAGACAGAGGGCAGGCTGGAGAAGAAACAACTGTCTAGGATAGCCTTCTCCCCGTTACACTTCTTGGTGCCCCAAGCACTTCTTCTTCTGTCCTCTTGTTGGTCTTCTGGCCTGCTTTGAGCTTCTTGTCCTTGGCATAGCTTTGCTAGCAGGAAGCTCCTTCTTGCTTCGGTGCGGCCCAAGGAAGGGTGATCAACTGGAGAATGATTAGGAGGCATAGGACAAAAAGTATGGAGAAGAATATGTAGTGAAGAGGGATGCAGACTCTGGGTTCTAGGTTCATATTCTGGGTGGGGTGGAATGTGGATCTCACAGATGATTCCTTTTCTCACAAAGTGGACGAGGACTTTTAGGATTTGGAGAGGAGTACGCAATGGATAAGGAAGAGTAGAAGGATTGCTATCTTTATCATCTGGTGGTGGGGTTGGTAGGCAGTTTGGGTGGGTTTCTGATTCGTTCTTCTCAGGGGAGAGGGCGGTGGATTTCCCAAAGGAAAAGAAGGCAAAGTGGGAGAGTGATGGCGGCGATAGTGTAGTAACTTAGGAGGAACTGTCCTACCCAAGAATCACAGAACATGCGAGAAGTTGTGGCTGGTTTAGCTGGTGGGAGAGGAGCGGTGGCGGGTTTGCTTTGCAAGCTGAGTGAGGAACTGAGCTCAAGGGAGAGGGTTTTATCGGTGCGCAAGGGCGGTGGTTGGAGTGTGGCGTACTGTGCACCAAGGTGACACAAGCGGTGGAGGTGGAGCGGGGGTACGTGGCGGCTTGCGAGGAAGGATGGAGTGGGGGGGACCGGGCATCACTGGACCACAGAGTGGGGACACGTGGCGGCCAGTCGGGGACGGTGGTGTAGGGGCATCTTTGGCTGGCAGCGGGCATGTGGGTGCACTACCAAAGGTGGCAGCTGGTTGCAGGCGGTGTGCACATGATGGCAGGGTGAGTGCATGGTGGGGGCTGGGGCATCGGATGCAGCTGGTGCGGTTGAAAAGGAAAGATGTGAGCGGCGAGGGACTGTAGTGGATACTGTTTGCGGGGGCTACGGTACAGGATGTTTCCTCCGATCTTATCCATTTTTCCAAGACGTTGTTTCCTTTCGCTATGCTTTCCTTAGGCAGAGCTTTGTTAGCTGCTGACCGTCCTTTATTTTGACTAGGGTTTATTCTGGTCGCTCCTTTTAACGAGCACATACTTGTAGGACCGAGACGTGCGACTAGAGGGGGGCTGAATAGGAGCACTTGAAATCACAAAATCACAAACCCCCAAATGAAACCAGATACTAAGCACCGTCCACTGAACAGATACGTGCCTAGCAGCGCAAGGGTGCCGTCCACTGTGAGGATACGCACCAATGCAAGAAAGCTCAAGATCTGAACAAGAGTGACAACGGAGCAACGGATTTTGCAATATCCACCACAAGACACTCACCACACCTAGGTGTGTCTCACTGACTCACAGTAAGCAAAGAGAATGGTCTTAAGGGAGGAATGCGAAAATACGCAGCAAAATCACAGCGGAAAAACCAACCTGGGAAGAATACAGCAGCTCCCGGACTGTCCGGTGGCCAACACCGGATTGTCCGATGGGACCGGACTATCCGGTGCCTGACGCCGGACTGTCCGGTGGCACGGCCTGGACAGTGCCACTCACCGGGCTGTCCAGTGGGCGCTGCCGGACTATCCGGTGGAACCGGACTATCCGGTGGCCTCTGCCGGATGGTCCGGTAGGGTCGCAGAAAAGATGTTTTCAAATCCAAATTTGATCAAACCTTGTCCAAACTTCACGAAATTCAGCACAGGTTATCTGGACCCTATTTCAAAGTTATTCCCAACAGATCAACTCAAGGTAACCGCGGAATCAGCGGGAATTTCAGATCTTGTGAAATAGCCATCCTTGGGCAAGAAAGGGGAAAACACAAAAAAGGCTTGCTCGTGGCAATCCAGCAGGATTGAGATGAACTAGGTCATGATCTCCACGTCCTAGCAAGTTCAGAACATCAGCAAAGAAAGGGATTCAAGCTTGCCCAACAAAAATACCCAAAAAGCAAGGATTGACCCCAAAAACAAAAGAAAGAGGGGGAGGAGAAGAACAAAAGGTTGCTGCACGAATTTGCTTCGATTAAGTGCCCAAGATGGGTCTAAAGATTCAGCATACAAGCAGAAATTCGTCCCAAGCAACCACCCTCACCTTCCCTCAAGATTAGGAGGCTAAATCCTACTCTAACCTCTCTAACAATGGAGCTCAAAGCTTAAGGACGAAAATCACCAAGTGAAAACTAATCCTAGCAGCCAAGAGGCCTTCTAATGACCTACACACAACCTATTTATACCCGAGTGCTATTTAGACAGTTTTGCACTTAGGTCCCTACAGCTAGACAAACCCTAAGGACTCAAACGAAAGATTACAGGATATTTCGGGACGGACGACCATGATGGAATCTTGATCTTCGTAAGTTCCACGCAATCCTTGAATGCTCTCCACGTGGCCAGTAGTCCAATCCACGATCCGCCCCCGGTTTTGAAGTCAGAAACCGAGAAACTTTAGGAAGTCTCCGCCTGGGCCGGATTTGGCCCATCTTCTCTATCTTGGCGAGTCGTGGCCCAACTCACCAAGGCTTGGGTAGCTTGGGTGATGGTTTTGAGCCGAAGCCGCCAAAGCCTCCCTCGCACGCCTTCGCACCACGCATTCGGGTTCGAACACCGCGGTGGCGCCCGGCATCCCCTGTCCATCGGGGTAGCCTCACAGTCCTTCGGAGGACTTACTCCTGCCGTCGTCGTGCCGCTCCTCCGTATACCGAACTCCCATGGCCGACAGACGCCGAGTGTGCCTCCAGTCCTTCGGAGGACTTCCCTCTACCTCCAGTCCATCGGAGGGCCTCCTGTCCATCGGAGGTCTTGTGCCCAAGTCCTTCTGGGTCTTGCTACTGTTGACAATCACTCATCACTCCAAAGGCAATGGAGCCGGTCCATTGGCTCTCAATCTCCCCCTTGATGAGTGCATTGTCAACACCTTCAACCGGTAACCTGAAATAGAACAAAGACAAAGGAAAAGCGTAAAGCCAAAAAGAAAGAAGAAAAAGAAGAAGTTGCTCAAGATGCCCAAAGACCAAATACTGGCAGAAAAAGGGCAAATTGAGACTACAACAAAAACAAAGCCAAAGATCGACCCCCTAAGACAAGGGAAACCGCTCAACGCAGTCGATCAAACTAAAGCATGACCCCTCAAGAAAGAGGCAAACTGGCTCAACACAGTCATGCTAAGGCAAAAGCATCGGCTCCTCCAGAAAGAGGCAAAAAAAAGGCTCAACGCACCGATGCAAGAGCATGCTAACAACTCAATCTCCCCCTCAACTAGACCTCTACAGAGTCCTCCCCCATGGTACAATCTCTCCCCCTTGTTGACAATGGACACATCAAGGGTCATAGAACTCAACTCCCCCTGAAGTGGACAACTCCCCCTCAAAATATGCCACGAAATGCAGGAAATGTACCATGAAGAGCTCAGCAGGGATGAAAAGCTAGTAAATACAAGTTCTAGCATACAGAGCAAGTGAGGGCAAGGTAGCATGCAAAACAAGCTCAATTGAATCAATCTTATACAGATCAGGAGCATGTTTTTCAGAGTTGTTGAAAAAAGAGCATCACCAACATCAATAGCATCTAGCAAGGTAGGCATGAACAGCAAGATGCTAGCAAAAACATACAAGGTGTGCTACTCTCAACCAAGGCATCTACAATAGGCCATAAGCAAATTAGAGACTTGCAGATATCAAATTTAGCAATTTTGAACTTCAAGCAAATCAGATTATGTGCCAGGGGTTATTCACTTGTCGTTGCCACTTCTTACCAACCAATGTCAAGCCTAGGTTCAGAAAACCATCAGGAGCTTAAGACAAGGTTTTGGTCATACACAGCCTAGTCCAAGTTCAAGCCAAGGTGCAAAGGCAAGCTATCTCAAACTAGATCAGTGTGACAAGTGAACCCTCCTGAATCTTTTCAATTTAATTCATAGGACAGCACTTGTAAATCACATTAATTCAAATTTTAGATATGAACAAGGTGCCATAAATGCTTAGGCATCAGTGCAACCCAGGCATACAACTAGCATATCCAAGCATGAAAAGATAGCATAGCATTCAACATTCCTACACATGCTAGGTAGCCAAGTCAAGTGGTGATCATGGTTTTTGATTTGGAAGAAGCAAAACGGACTAAGCTCACAAAAGATATTAGACAGATTCAAGGAGCTTAGCCAACCATGATCATGCAAGCAACTGTACAATCTAGCACAAGCAAGTACTAACTTGGCATACCAGAAGAGCTCTAGTGCTAGTGAAAGTGAAATGCATATGTTACAATGCAATGCATGGTATGGGACAAAATGCAAGAGAAGCAAAGAGAAACAAAGAAAGAAAAGAAGGAAAGCGCAAAGCAAAACCTAAACTATACCAAAGTTACCCCAACCTAAAAGGGATAACAAACACCAAGCTCCCCACGCAAGTGAGCAAAACTGCTCAGGTCTAAGGGCTTGGTAAAGATATCTGCCAACTGGTTCTCAGTTTCTACATGGATCAAGTCTATATCTCCCTTCTCATAGTGATCTCTCAAGAAGTGAAACCTCACGTCTATGTGTTTGGTTCTGGAGTGCAGGACGGGGTTCTTAGCTACAGAAATAGCAGAAGTAGAGTCAACTAGGAGAGGGATCTTCCTAAAACTGAGACCAAAGTCGCTCAAGGTGGACTTCATCCAAAGCAGCTGGGAGCAGCAGCTAGCAGCAGCAATGTATTCAGCTTCTGTGGTGGAAGTGGCTACGCTAGATTGCTTGAGTGAGGACCAAGAAACAAGGGAAGAACCGAGAAACTGGCAGGTGCCGGAAGTAGACTTGCGCTCCAGCCGACAACCCGCAAAGTCAGCATCCGAATACCCTCTAAGAGAGAGCAACGAAGCTGAAGAGAACCAAAGTCCAAGCTCAGGAGTGTATTTTAGGTACCTGAAGATGCGCTTCACCGCTTGACGATGTGATAGCCTTGGTGAGGCCTGAAAACGTGCACAGAGGCAAACCGCGAACTGAATGTCCGGCCTAGTCGCCGTCAGGTACAGAAGTGAGCCGATCATCCCTCGATACTCTCTTTGGTCCACCACCTCCCCTTCTTCATCTGCATCAAGAGCCGTCTGTGTTGACATGGGAGTTGCCATGGGCTTGAGATCTCCCTTGTCAAACTTCCTCAAAATGTCCTTCGTGTACTTGGCTTGATGGACGAAGGTTCCTTCTGGGCCTTGCTTAATCTGAAGCCCGAGAAAGAACTGAAGCTCACCCATGAGACTCATCTTGAATTCACTGCTCATCTGTTCAGCAAACTTAGACACCAAAGCGTGAGATGAACCACCAAAGATAATGTCATCAACATATATCTGAACTAGAAGGGTGTCACCGCCACGACTCAACAGAAACAAGGTCTTGTCTACTGAACCCATCACAAAACCAGACTTGAGCAGAAAGGCTTTCAACCTAGCATACCAAGCTCTTGGGGCTTGCTTCAGACCATACAAGGCTTTTCTCAACTTATACACCCGGTCTGGAAACTTGACACTCTCAAAGCCAGGAGGTTGTCTCACATAAACCTCCTCCTCTATGTAACCGTTTAGAAAGGCTGACTTGACATTCATCTGCTGCAATTTGAAGCCTTTAGAGGCAGCAAAGGCAAGCAAAATCCTAATAGCCTCTAAACGAGCTACAGGAGCAAAGGTTTCCTCATAATCTATCCCCTCCTTCTGACAGAAACCCTGGGCTACCAATCTCGCTTTGTTCCTCACAACCATCCCATCCTCACCCTGTTTGTTCTTGAAAACCCACTTGGTTCCTATAGGGTGGCAGTTTGGTGGAGGTTCAACTAAATCCCAGACATGGTTTCTCTCAAAGTTTTCCAACTCCTCATGCATGGCGTTCACCCAACTAGGATCAGATAATGCATGTGACACATCCCGGTGTTCGAAACAAGCAACAAATGCGGAGTGACAGAAAAAGGCCAGAGAGTTAACCGAAGAACGTGTGACACGCTGGTGTAGGTCTCCAATCATCCTGTCTGGAGGGTGATCCCGCTGGACCTGCCGAGATGGAACAATCTCAGAGGTCACCTCCCCTACGTCCTCACCGGGCCAACCTCTGCTCGAGCTTGTGGTCAGGGGAGTGAGGAGGAAGACGTAGGCAAGGGTCCTCCTTCATCTTCAGAGCTCGTAGCAGAGGGGGCAGGAGCTACAGCCAGTGCAGTGGCTCCTGCATCACCAGCATCTACTTCGCCTTCCTCATCTTCAAAGATGGGAGCGCCTTCTTCATCATCACCTGAAAACTCAAATGCGGGGATTGTGCAAGGCATAGATTCATCAAAGGAAACTTCACAGGTCTCAACCACTTGTCTAGTATCAAGGATCCACACTCTATATGCCCTAGAGCTAGAGGCGTACCCAAGAAAAATACCATCCAAGCAGCGAGATTCAAATTTGTCCAAATGCCCCCCCCCCTTTTTGAGCACAAAGCATCTGCAGCCAAATGCACGCAGGTGCTTGACGCTAGGCTGCCTGCCAAACCGTAGCTCATACGAAGTCTTTCCCAAGAAAGCCCGTAGAAAGATACGGTTGGCAATGTAACAGGCCGTATTCATAGCCTCAGCCCAAAAGCGTCGCAGAGTCCTATGCTCATCAAGCATCGTCCGCGCCATCTCTACAAGTGTGCGGTTCTTTCGTTCCACAATACCGTTCTGCGGTGGGGTATAAGGAGATGAGAATTGGTGATAAAGACCAAGGTCACGACAAAAGGTTTCAAAACGAGAGTTACGAAATTCTCCGCCATTGTCGCTGCGGATAGCCCTCATGGCTTTATGACTCTCATTCCTTAACCTCAAGACCAGATCCCGGACAAAACCAAAAGCTTCATCTTTGAATTCCATGAAGAGCACCCACGAATAGAGAGAAAAGTCATCCACAACTACAAGCACATACCACTTCCCACTGACCGACTGTACTCGAGCAGGACCAACCGTGTCCATATGTAGCAGCTCACCCGAGTAAGAGGTCATCACCTGATTGACAGGTGCATGAGAAGCGGCAACCATCTTGCCATGACGACAGGGGTGGCATACTAAGTCCTTTTCTGCTTTCAAATTGGGCAATCCTCGGATCAGATCCATTGAGCTCAACCTGACTAGCAGATCAAAACTCAAATGGCCAAGCCTCCTATGCCACTTCCAAATATCAGCAGAAGGACTAGCAACCAAACACCGAGGAGGTCCAGAAACAGATGCAAGGTCAACCTTAAAAACCTGCCCATAGGGCAAAATCCGACAAACAAGGTTTTCCTTAGCATCAAGCACACAAGAGGAACCCTCCTTAAAACGAACCTCAAACCCTTCCTTGAGAAGTTGCGAGACGGAGACCAAATTGAACCCCAAATTCCTCACCAAAGCAACTTCTCTCAGGGAAAGCTTGCTAGAAAGTGCAACAGAACGAACACCCAACACTTTACCTTGACCATTATCCCCGAATGTGATGTACTCCTTGGTGCTCACGGGGTTGAGGCTGGAGAACCATCTGCGGTGCCCTGTCATGTGCCTAGAGCAACCAGAGTCCATGATCCATATGTCCTCCAGGCCTCGATCCTGCAAAATCAAGGAAAGCGAGAGTGAGCAAATGGTCCGGCACTAGGGTTAGTGTAATCGCTGAACCAGTGCCGAGCCATCTGCTCAAAAGTGGGGTAAACACAGTCAAAGTAAGCATCACGTCTACCTGGGTACCCACGACCTCTAAAGCGTGAGCTCTCAAACCCTCTACCTCCAAAGCCTCAGTCAGAAAACGACTAGGAGCTCGACCGGGAAAGCGTCTCTCTCCACTAGGAACACGGGCCTGAAAACTGCCTCCTCTCTCACCAGCAAAGCGGTCTCTCATCTCACCGCGACGGGGAAGATCCTGCCTACCACCCTGGTAGAACTGATCCTGGTTCCCCTAGGCTCTCTCCTGCCTCTCAACTCGCTTCCTCCTGAAGCAAAACTCCTCCAAGTGGCCATTCCGCTGGCAAAAGTCACAGTGGTAGACAAGCCTCTTGGGAGTGGGTTTAGGCTGAGCCTTAGGCTTAGGTGGAGTAGCCTTGGGTGGAATAGGCTGCTGGACTCTCTCCTTGCTCACTGGAGGCTTGAGAATCTCAGTCACTACTCTATCCAGCTTAGCCTGTGAGGGCTTGGGTGTCCAGAACTGCTTCTTTGGGGCAGCCTTAAGGGGCTCATGGTAAACCCCATCAACAGTAGGGCTAGGCTGAGGAGAGGCAGTCTTAAGCTTAATTGGGGAACTCTTCTTCTCACCCGAAGTACTACTCTCCCCTAACCCAAGTCCACTCGTATCACCCTCAACTCTCTTGGTGCTCTCCAAGATCATCCTAAGTTGGGGCTCTCTAGCATACATCCAACTGAGCACCTCTCTCAAACGGTTGTTCTCATCAACCAAAGTCTGTTTCTCCTCTCTCAGATCCTTCAGAACTAAAGTCCGGTCAGCACAAGTAGGGCAGTGTAGAGAGGGAATAGAGAAAGCAGACTTCTCTAACTTCTTAATGGTGGCATCCCTATCCACCAACATCAACATCAACCTTGAGCTTGCTGTAAAGAGTCTCCACTCCAATTGTGTCATAGGCCTCAGACTCGATGATCGAGTTAACCTTGATCTCCCAAACCTTCCTGTCCAACGCATACAGTAACTTGACAGCCTGCTGATGGTCGGTGTATGGGATCCTCTCAGGGCTAGAGTTAACGCGCAACTTGTTGATGATCGATTGAAAACGACCAAACAAGTCATCGATGGACTCACCACGCTTCTGAACGAAATTTTCATACTCGCGCCTGTAAGTCTCAACGAGACGCCCCTTGATGGTCGCAGTGCCCTCATGGTGTGCACTCAGCAGGGACCAGATCTGATGGGCAGTCTTGAGGTGGCTCACTTTCTCATAATCAACTGGACCAAGTCCTGAGAAGAGAAAGTTAACAGCTTTGGCGTTCGCCTCATGCTGAGCCACAATCGCTGGGGTAGTGCGCTGGGCAACTGGAAGCACAACAAAGTTCGCACTCTGAGTACCATCCCATATGTCCTAGCCCTGGCTAAGCAAGAAAGCTCTCATCCTACCCTTCCAGTAGGAGTAACCATCGGAACCAAGGACCGGAATCTTCCCAGAGTGAGTCATAGTCGCTACTGGTTTCTCACCGGTAAAGGTATGAAGAAACCTAACCGGCTCTGATACCAATTGTAGGACCGAGACGTGCGACTAGAGGGGGGGTGAATAGGAGCACTTGAAATCACAAAATCACAAACCCCCAAATGAAAACAGATACTAAGCACCGTCCACTGAATAGATACGTGCCTAGCAGCGCAAGGGTGCCGTCCACTGTGAGGATACGCACTAATGCAAGAAAGCTCAAGATCTGAACAAGAGTGACAACGGAGCAACGGATTTTGCAATATCCGCCACAAGACACTCACCACACCTAGGTGTGTCTCACTGACTCACAGTAAGCAAAGAGAATGGTCTTAAGGGAGGAATGCGAAAATCCGCAGCAAAATCACAGCGGAAAAACCAACCTGGGAAGAATACAGCAGCTCCCGGACTGTCCGGTGGCCAACACCGGATTATCCGATGGAACGGACTATCCGGTGCCTGACGCCGGACTGTTCGGTGGCACGGCCTGGATAGTGCCACTCACCGGACTGTCCGGTGGGCGCTGCCAGACTATCCGGTGGAACCGGACTGTCCGGTGGCCTCTGCCGGATGGTCCGGTAGGGTCGCAGAAAAGATGTTTTCAAATCCAAACTTGATCAAACCTTGTCCAAACTTCACGAAATTCAGCACAGGTTATCTGGACCCTATTTCAAAGTTATTCCCAACAGATCAACTCAAGGTAACCGCGGAATCAGCGGGAATTTCAGATCTTGTGAAATAGCCATCCTTGGGCAAGAAAGGGGAAAACACAAAAAAGGCTTGCTCGTGGCAATCCAGCAGGATTGAGATGAACTAGGTCATGATCTCCACGTCCTAGCAAGTTCAGAACATCAGCAAAGAAAGGGATTCAAGCTTGCCCAACAAAAATACCCAAAAAGCAAGGATTGACCCCAAAAACCAAAGAGAGAGGGGGAGGAGAAGAACACAAGGTTGCTGCACGAATTTGCTTCGATTAAGTTCCTGGACACTGGATCCCTTTTCTAGAACCGAGAGTGTTTGGAGGTTGCCCAAGCTTTCTCTATCTTCCTCTTGGTGGATGGTTGTTGGGGCTTTTCCCTGATTCTGCTGTTGCTCAAGCAGAGAATACTGGAAACTAGCTTGGTGACTTGGTTCTGATTGCCTAGGAGGGTTTGATATTCCTCCGTACTGCATTCCCAATGGGTAACGGAGGTCAAACAAACTTCGTGTTGTCGTGCTGCTTGGATCTGGGTTAGTTTCTTGCTTTTGGCGCAGCGACCTAGCTCTATACTGGGACAGAAGGTCATCTATTATCTGGTTGCGAGCTTCCAACCTATCGTGCATAAGGCTCAGCTTGTCGTACTCATCATCCAAGGCTTGTAGATGAAGAGCAAGGTAGGCTACGACAGGATCCTCGGTTTCCTTCATTAGCTTCAGAGCTTCAACCCTTTTTGCCCAGCTTGTGGTCAACTTGTTGAAGGGTGGGAAGAACCTCATAGGGGTGTCCTGGATTGCCCTATGATAGGTTGAGCACAACTTTCTAATTGTGTCACGTGCTGTAATGTGACACGCATCCACAAACCGATGACTGGTAGCTGTGGAGTGCCATCGTGAGAGGGCACGGTTGTCCTTGATGTACAGCGAGACCATCCATTTCTATTCTCCACTCTCGATGATTTCTCTGCCTAGGTACTCAGGGTATCCAGAAACCCAAAGGTACCTTATGGTATCCCTTAGGAGCTCTGGAAAACCTTTTACATCCTCACATAGGCTGACACATCCGGCGGTTGCCATCTGTACGAGACTCGCAGGACTTGGTCCTAGAACAAACTACTACACAACACACAATAAGCGAGGCAACGTTTACGACGCACGCGATCTATGCGGTTAACTCTTACAAGGGTGCTAACCAAAGTGAAGGAAAAGCTTCACTACCCAAATGCAAGAGTGACACTGGATACAACTAGCTTCGGACCATGCGACTTCATTCCATGGCAGGTTTGGAGACCTCATTCTGAGTCATCTGAGCTGATGTCGATGATGTCCTCTGGCGGTGGCTGAGTTGCGATGACTGGATCATCTTCTTCAGTTAGTCCCCTAGGCGAAGCAATGCCTGAGGGTTCTTGTGGCGGAACCGCCGATTTAATCCGGGCTAAGCACACCTGCCACCTCTGGCTTGCAGTGCGATTAGACCGAACTAAACCCGGTCGTCCGTCGAGAGTCATTCGACCCCCGATATTACCTTTTCCCAGAGGAACCGACATCATACACATCTGACCCACGATGGAGCCACAACAGATACATCACCACAGGCAGTTGAATAGCATAAAGTTAGACTTAATTACAAACCAGATTTTACATAAAATACAAGTCCAACATAAAGTTTTAAGGTGGCAAGTTCGAATGTTTCTCGCAGCGGAAATATAAGTTTATAGGTCACCATGTTATCACCAAAAGTTTTGCATTAGAGGTACAGCATCGAGCCCACCGATGTTGCCCTCGTGCCACTCAGTCACCTCATCCTAAATGAGGGCATGCCCCGCCTCCAACACAAGTGCACACCATGTACTCCATACCTGCGCTCAAAATGTGGGGGCAAACCCTGAGTACTAATTACTCAGTAGGACTTAATGGAAATGGCTTACGGCTGACGCGAAGCGGCTTACTAGCAAGTGGATCCTTAGCTTTTAGTTTTTAACAGCAACTTAATTAACATAAACAACAAGTTTCATTGTCTGTATGATTGCCAACATAATAGTAAATTTCCGTAAGGTAACAACTCAGTTCAAACATGGAGTATTCCAAAAACCATGAGTATTAAAATACCGAGAGTTTAAGTAATTACTACGTTGCCCGACAGTGATATTGGCATTCCCACACCTGGTGGGCATCAGCGATTCGAATCGATTTTAATTCCCGGGAATAACTATCATGCCAGGGGTATATGCTTACTAGCCATCACGTTCCCACATATAGCCCCCATCTCCACCTGTCTTGTCCCAAGATTCAAAGCGCCCTCACCTAACCCCCGGGTTGTGCCCCCTCAGGAGCGATACCACGGCCGCACCGGGTCAGCCCTCCCTCGAGTACAAGCGCCCCCGGGCCCATCGGCCTCCAGCAAGTGGATGAGCGGAGCCTCGAAAACTTCGGACAAACCCAGGTAAGACTTCACCGGTCCCATTTCCCGGTTAAGCACTCTAGCAATGTTATGCCGATCAGCAGACGAACAGCGGACGGGCCTTAAACGACTCGGGCGGAGTCAGGAACGCGATGGCTAGTAAGCATATACCCCTGGCATGATAGTTATTCCCGGGAATTAAAATCGATTCGAATCGCTGATGCCCACCAGGTGTGGGAATGCCAATATCACTGTCGGGCAACGTAGTAATTACTTAAACTCTCGGTATTTTAATACTCATGGTTTTTGGAATACTACATGTTTGAACTGAGTTGTTACCTTACGGAAATTTACTATTATGTTGGCAATCATACAGACAATGAAACTTGTTGTTTATGTTAATTAAGTTGCTGTTAAAAACTAAAAGCTAAGGATCCACTTGCTAGTAAGCCGCTTCGCGTCAGCCGTAAGCCATTTCCATTAAGTCCTACTGAGTAATTAGTACTCAGGGTTTGCCCCCACATTTTGAGCGCAGGTATGGAGTACATGGTGTGCACTTGTGTTGGAGGCGGGGCATGCCCTCATTTAGGATGAGGTGACTGAGTGGCACGAGGGCAACATCGGTGGGCTCGATGCTGTACCTCTAATGCAAAACTTTTGGTGATAACATGGTGACCTATAAACTTATATTTCCGCTGCGAGAAACATTCGAACTTGCCACCTTAAAACTTTATGTTGGACTTGTATTTTATGTAAAATCTGGTTTGTAATTAAGTCTAACTTTATGCTATTCAACTGCCTGTGGTGATGTATCTGTTGTGGCTCCATCGTGGGTCAGATGTGTATGATGTCGGTTCCTCTGGGAAAAGGTAATATCGGGGGTCGAATGACTCTCGACGGACGACCGGGTTTAGTTCGGTCTAATCGCACTGCAAGCCAGAGGTGGCAGGTGTGCTTAGCCCGGATTAAATCGGCGGTTCCGCCACAGCTGGTATCAGAGCCGATCATACACAGACAACAGACATATCATCCAGTTTTGATTTGCAAACCTATTTTTGAAAACCCTTTTTCGAAGAATTTGAAAAATGAGAGTATCGATATGCCCATATTAAGGATGTTAGTGAAATGCCAGGTGACATCGCTAACATTCTGACCTAGATAGAACTCATATGCATATTCGGTGCTTTGGGAAGCAACATTTCGGCCATAGCTATCCCCAGTACTGGCGGAGCGCTATTGGGATTTGCGGACTGTTGCGAACCCTGCATTCATGCTGATAGGGCAGAACTCTTTAAGGGTGGTGGTCACGCCATTGGAGTGTTTCGTGACCACTTTTCCTTCAACCAAAATTATAGCTAGATCTTGTTGGCCACCGTTTCTCTCCCTAGCAATTCCCCAGTACTGGAGGAACACTGGGTGTGTTGGGAGAAATGGCGCCACTACGTCGTCCACCAGACGTAGCTTAAAGAAATTCGTGGATACCACTTCTAGGGTTAGAGTGGTAATGATTGGTCATGGTAATGATGTTGGTATGAGCATGCATTTTTCTGCAGGTACACTAACCACGTGCGAAATTAAGAACGAGTAGAGAACGACTAGTTGCATTAGAGAGTGCCGTGCATATATGTCACCGGATACTCGCTAGATATATAAATTATACATAAAGTGTGTGATGTGAGGACGAATAGGACGAGTCATGCATCATGTTTACTTTTACTTGTTCATACTTGGGGGATTATTGCTAAAAGTCAAATAAGTAAAATGAAAGTCCAAAGATGTTTTCCGCACCCATCACCCACTTAACCGTTGAAATTATATGCAACCTATGCCTATCTCTGATTAAAGTCTCTTATTTAAAAACAGATGGCCAGGACCAAGCAAACCGCCCGCAAAGCCACCAGTGCGAGGGGACTCCGCGTACAGGAGGGAAGGGCTGCTCCCCTCCCACCAGTGACCCACACCCCTCCTCAGCTTGAGAACGGGATGGTCCACACCCGTTGCCGTGAGGAGAACGGCCTTGCACAGATTCTTTGTCGGGCTCTGCGTGAGATGAGGCGCAAACCGTGCCCCTTCTTCTCCGTGCAGACAGTGCACGCGGAGGGACACTGCATGGCCAGTGTTGTCCTTCCTTCGAGCCACACCGCGGTCCGGCAAACGATCACCGTCTACGGGGCCAATGAGGAGGACGCCTACGACAAGGTCACCTTAGCAGCCATCACCTCACTCAGCTCCTCGGGTGCAGCAGGGATGTCAGTGCTGCGCTACCTCCCCACCGACGGCTACGACGACGAGTGGCTACGTCGTCACAACATGCTGGAGGAGCGGATTGACACCAGGCCCTATGCTGCGACCATGCAGTTTGCTCACAGCGTACACGGGATGTACCTCCGTGCCGAGGACCGTGTCTCTCACTACCGCGACCAGCACATGTATGCACAGGACCGTATTGAGGACCTGGAGGCAGAGTTGGCCGAGGCACAGCAGCGCCTGGCACAGTACGAGCAGGACCCTTCAGTTGCCCCTGTGGTGGAGGATGAGGACAGCATGGTGTCTGACACGCGTAACGGGCATTAGAGAGTTTGACAATAGCACTGTGTGGTGAAGCTTTTTGTAAATGGTGCACGTTATGAGCGATGTTTTGTACTATATCGCTCCGTGCAGTTTGCCATGACTGTACTAAACAGTGGTGAGGTCGAGAGAACTCACTTATGTACGTCATGTAACCCGATGTAGAACCTTAAGCTAGTGTTCCGATGTGATGGACGAGATGGCCCACGTGTGTACTAAGTAAACCCTTAGTTTATTAAGACTCTATAAGTATGGTTGTAGTAACTGCTGAATGCGCATGGACAATGTGAATGATGCGATGCCGTTAAGCTTGGCCTTGCGAGATAGAGTCTAACTGTTTTATTACAAGTTTACTTGTACTCACAAATTGCCTATAGTCCTATGATCTTGCTGTCACCGTATTTCTGCGCAAGGGCTATTGGGCTGAACCCCTATGACTCCATTTTGCAGATGGTGAACACTCGCACTGGTCAGTCATCGGGGCAGTCAGCGCAAGACGCTCCACCCCCGCCGGAGCTGGCCACTTTGGTGGTCCAACAAGCTGAATTGATTCGGTTATTAGCAGAAGACCGCCAGGCCCGTGGGCAACAACAGCCGCGGGAGTACCGGCCACGTGGCATTACCTACCAGGACTTCGAGGGGCTGCGACCCCCGGTTTTCACCAATTGCCCCGAGCCACTGGCAGCAGATGACTGGCTTCGTACCATCCAGTCCAAGTTCACCCTTCTGCCAGGGATCAATGAGCAAGAGAAGGCTCGATTTGCTGCTCAGCTTCTTCATGGGCCTGCGGGAGCGTGGTACGCCACTTTCCTCGCCATGCAGGAGGAGGGCCATGAGCCCACATGGGAGGAGTTCCGTCAGGCTTTCTGGGCCCACTATATCCCGGCAAGTTTGATGGAACAAAAGCGACGTGAGTTCCGAGACCTCAGGCAGGGTAGCAGGACCGTCATGCAGTATGTGCAGACCTTTATCCACCTCTCTCAATATGCTCCGAGAGATGTTGCTACTGAGCCGGAGCGGGCCGAGAGACTCCTAGAGGGCCTTGACCCTACCCTCCGGACTCACTTGGCACGGCGCTACCAGAGCTTCACTGAGCTGGTAGACACTGCTCTCGACATGGAGAATCGTTTACGTGCCGCTAACGAGGATCAGAAGCGCAAAAGGATAGCCAACACATCAGCGACGGGCCCTTCACAAAAGCAGAAGACCGCATACAAGCCTCAACAGCAAAATTATCAGCAGTCTCGCTATGTGGTCCGACCCAACCAACCAAGGTGGATCCATCGGGCGGCGCCGCAGCAACAGTACCCCATCTATCGAGCACCCACACAATTGCCAGCTCCCCGTGCTCCCATTGTTCCGGGACCGGGCGCTCCTTGTTACAACTGTGGCAAGATCGGCCATTTCAGCAAGGACTGCAGAGCGCCTCGCAGGATCCAAGGTCCTATTCCTGCGGGTGGAAACTATCAGAGCAAGCCGAAGGGATTCGTACCCAAGACAGGTCGAGTGCACTATGTGCACATGGAGCAGATCCCTGCAGGAGAGCCTGTTCTCGCCGGTACGTTCATGGTCAACGGTCACCCGACCGTCGTGTTATTTGATTCAGGAGCTACTCATACTTTCATTAGTCAGTCATATACATCTAAGCGTGGGGTAAAGACTTCACGTATAAAAGAGAAATATCAAATTACAGCGCCGGGGAATCCGATAAATACAAATCTGATAGTGAAAGGGTTAAGGTTGAGTATAGGAGATGAAGATTTCACAATCAACCCTTTGGTGCTGCCACACCGGGGGATTGATATCATCTTAGGGATGAATTGGATGACAGAAAACAATGCGGTCCTGGATATTGGCAGCAGGACAGTGCAGTTAAGGTCTAGTGTCAGCGGCAAGATTCTACGAATACACATGCCAAACCAAAAACACATGACCCCCACAGTTAATGCAACTGAACTACAAGAGGTTAAAAAGATACCGGTAGTGTGTGAATTCCCGGACGTGTTTCCGGAAGAACTCCCTGGACTACCACCAAAACGGGATGTAGAGTTTGCCATTGAACTCGTTCCAGGCACGGCACCTGTGTCAAAAAGACCATACAGGATGCCACCTGATGATTTGAAGGAATTGAAAACACAGCTACAAGAACAATTAGACAAAGGGTTCATTAGGCCTAGTTCATCACCGTGGGGTTGTCCAGCTCTCTTTGTTGAGAAAAAGGATCATGGTGGGAAGAGGCTATGTGTTGACTATCGGCCACTGAATGCAGTGACCGTCAAAAACAAATACCCACTGCCACACATCGACATTCTATTTGATCAGTTAGCTGGGGCTAAGGTCTTTTCTAAAATTGACCTAAGGTCTGGCTACTATCAGATGAAGATTAGAGAAGAGGATATACCCAAGACAGCATTCTCTACCAGATACGGCTTGTATGAGTACTTGGTCATGTCATTTGGGCTAACCAACGCACCGGCTTTCTTCATGTATATGATGAACTCGGTGTTTATGAATGAACTCGATAAGTTCGTGGTGGTATTCATAGATGACATACTAATCTACTCCAAAAATGAGAAAGAACATGAAGAACATTTAAGAATCGTGCTCACTCGGCTCAGAGAGCATAAGCTTTATGCCAAGTTTAGCAAGTGTGCATTCTGGCTGAAAGAAGTGAGTTTCTTGGGTCATGTGCTATCTGAAAAGGGAGTCGCAGTTGACCCTAACAAAGTAGAAGATGTGCTAAATTGGAAGCAACCAGAGACCGTGACTGAAATCCGGAGTTTTCTTGGTTTAGCGGGCTACTACCGCCGCTTTATCAAAGATTTCTCCAAAATTGCAAAACCCATGACCTCATTGACCAAGAAAAATGCCAAGTTCATTTGGAATCCGAATTGTGAAGAAGCTTTCCAAACCTTGAAGAAATTGTTAACCTCAGCACCAGTGCTAGCTCAACCAGATATTACCAAGCCTTTTGAGGTGTACTGTGATGCCTCCGGTAATGGGCTTGGTTGTGTCTTGATGCAAGAAGGAAGAGTAATTGCTTATGCCTCCCGTCAATTGAGGAAACATGAAGCCAACTATCCAACACATGACCTTGAGTTAGCCGCAGTCGTTCATGCATTAAAGATATGGAGACACTATTTATTAGGCAACACGTGTCACATCTACACTGATCACAAGAGTCTCAAATATATTTTCACTCAACCTGAAATCAATATGAGACAGAGGCGGTGGTTAGAGTTGATAAAAGATTATGATCTGGAGATACACTACCACCCAGGCAAGGCCAATGTGGTAGCAGATGCACTAAGCCGAAAAGCCCATTGCAATGTGATAGAAATCCGACCTACAGCAAGAGTAATCTGCTGTGAGATGAGTGACATTGAAACACCTCCAGGACAGCATGCAGAACTCTATAATATCATTATTGAGCCCACAATCAAGGCACAAATCATAGAAGCTCAGAAGCAAGATAAGGGTATGGCATATATTCGCGAAGGTATTAGTGAAAAGAAGAAGGCGTGTTTCACACTTGATGACCAAGGCGTCCTGTGGTTCAAGAATCGTCTAGTGGTGCCCAAGGACATGGAGTTGAGGAAGAGAATACTGGATGAAGCGCACACTTCAATACTCACGATACATCCCGGCAGCAATAAGATGTATCAAGACTTAAAACAGAAATTTTGGGGGACCCGCATGAAGCGGGAGATCGCCAGGTACGTATCTGAATGTGACGTGTGTAAGAAAGTAAAAGCTGATCACCTAAAGCTCACCGGGATGCTTCAGCCGCTGGATGTTCCAGCATGGAAATGGGAGGATATACACATGGATTTTGTTGTGGGTTTGCCGCGTACCCAAAAGGGATATGATTCTATATGGGTGATTGTCGATCGGCTCACCAAGTCGGCACACTTCTTACCCCTCAAGACTCATTATACTGCCGCTACTTATGCAGAGCTATATATTGCACGGGTTATTTCCCTACATGGGGTGCCCAAGACCATCACTTCCGATCGAGGTTCGATATTTGTGTCCCGCTTTTGGGAACATTTGCAATCCGCTCTCGGAACCACTGTGATTCGAAGTTCAGCATATCACCCTCAAACCAGTGGTCAAGTAGAAAGAGTAAATCAAATCCTAGAAGACATGTTGAGGGCCTGTGCACTAACTTACTCCACCAAGTGGGATGAGTGTCTACCCTTGGCAGAGTTTGCTTATAACAATAGCTACCAAAAGAGCTTAGAAATGACTCCTTTCGAGGCTCTTTATGGTAGGAGATGTAGAACACCGCTAAACTGGTCCGAACCAGGAGAGCGTGTTACCTTTGGCCCTGATTTAGTGGTAGAAGCCGAAGAACAAGTGAAGCTCATACACCACCATCTCAAAAGAGCACAGTCCAGACAGAAAAGTTACTCGGATAAAAGGAGGAGGCCACTAGTCTTTGATGAGGGGGATCATGTGTATCTCAAAGTATCTCCGATGAAAGGGGTACAACGGTTTGGGGTGAAAGGAAAGTTAGCACCAAGGTACGTCGGTCCATTCAAGATCATTGAAAAGTGCGGAGCCGTCGCTTATCGGTTAGAACTACCACCACATCTGGCTGCAGTTCATGATGTGTTTCACGTCTCACAACTAAAGAAGTGCTTAAGAGTGCCGGAGAAAGTGGTAGATACCTCTCAAGTTTAGATTGAACCAGATCTCACATACGAAGAACATCCTATAAAAATCCTCGATCAAAAACAAAGATCAACCCGTCGGAAAACAATCAACTTTTACAAAGTTCAATGGAGTAATCACTCCGAAGAAGAAGCCACTTGGGAGCAAGAAGAATACCTACACACTAAGTATCCTGGTTTTCTACCATCCACTTTAAATCGGTATGTTACAACAGCTTAACTTCAGGATCTAAACTCAATACATGCATACACCATTGACTACAACCAACTTCACCACCCACGTCACATCAAAAATCTCGGGACGAGATTTCTTTAAGAGGGGTGGGTTGTGATGCCCTAGGCATCTCAAGTGCATTACACTAAAATCATTAGCATAATGACACCTTTTCAAAGACATTTTATCTTGAGAGCATGCATAAATTAGGTCAATTGAGCAACTAAACTTAGTTTTCAGAAAAGCTGTGTTTGTATTGCGGATATAACTTAAATACAATTGTGATTTTTATAAAACCTTACATACCAAACTTGTAGGAAATCCCATAAGGAATGACTTTGGTATTTTGTGTCTTGGCATGCATGAATGTTGAAATCTAGTTTTGGGTCATTTTATGTGAAAATGTGACTTCTGCCAAATTCAGCCCTGTTTGGTAAATTCAAAGTTTTGTGAAACAAAATTCAAAATCTTGCCATGTCATGAATACCAAAGTTGTAGTTCATGAGATTCTATGCAACTTTGGTATATTTCACCTGTCATGAAAATGCACCTAAAATGGACTTTTATAATTTCCAAGTTGGGGGTTTCAAATGGTCAAACAGGAGTCAGCAAGTTAATTTCAAATTTAAATCATTTTATACTTGGAATCTGGTATAGGTCCTTTTGACAAAGTTGTAGATTTCAAAAGGTACAACATTTCATTCAATTGGGTCTTTTTTAAATTCGGCTCCTAAATTGGTCAAATTTGCGAAATTCAGAAACCTGATCAGTTGGTCAAAGGGGGTTTTTCTTTTTTCGATTTTCTTTTATTTTCTCATCTCTATGACAAGCGGGACCCACCTGTCAGGCCGCCCGCGCCAGCGCACGGATGGATTTTCCCCGCTCCCTCGCCCGATGCACCGAGTCCATACACCGTACTCTCTATTCCTGGGGTTGACCCCACCTGTCAGCCACAGTGGTCCATAGACCCGGTTCACCCGCGCACCTCCCTCTTCTCTCCCCGCCCGCGCGCGCCCACGCGGCGCTGCGCGCCGAGCAGCCGTGGCCACGCGCCGGCCTTCCCGGCCGCCGCGGCCACGCGCCGCTGCCGCGCGCGGACAGCGCGCACGGCGCGCCACCGGGGCGAGGGCGAGGCCGACCCTATTTCCCGAGCTCTCCTCCACGCGTTCAAGCTCTCTGTTTTTTTTCCCCTTTCACTCTCGCGCGTCCGCCATTGCCGGAGCACCGCGAGCTCGTCCCCAGCCCCTACCGCCCGCTCCCGAGCTCAACCGTCACCACGCCGGGCTTCGTCGCCCTCGACTCCATCCTTCCGCACTAGCCTAGGCCACTGATTTCGTCCCGACGCCGCCCACCGCGCCGCCGGAGTTCGTCGCCCTCTGCTCATCGTCGTCCCACCTCCTCGCGCCCTCTCCCGTCGATTGAAGTAGGGGGTAAGACTCCCCATACTCCTCTCTCTCTCCCCGGCACTCCGCGGCGAGCTCCCGAGCCCCGCAGGGCCGGGATTGGCCGCGCGCCACCGGAGCTTCCCCTCCCGTCGCGAGGAGGAAGACGACGGGAGGAGGAAGATGAACATTTTGCGCTATCGCCCTCAGAGTTTAACAGTTTTATGTTTCCATACCGAGCACTGTGTACTGAGTCTTGTAAATCTTGCACGGGGACCCTCAGAAGCTATGGATATTTATATATAGGTCCTGGATCTGTTCAGTTTCGTTTTAAAATGCTTTTAAAAATGCTGAAACTTTGAAAAATCATAGTAAAGTGGATAAAAATCCAAAAATAGCAAACTTTGTTGCACTGGGTTCCTAATAAATAGATCTACAAGATGGGTATGATGGTTGAGTAGGAAAGGACAGTTTTGCCCCTGTTTTTATTCAAACATGTAAAACCCTAATAAATAGGAAATAAGGACTAAATGATCTCCAAAAATAGCCAAATTTGAGCAGGGACCTTGTTATCATGTGTAGGTTCTGTATAAATTTTGTTGGCCCTAACACTTACTTTTGAATTACTATTTTGCCCTTGTCTTTCACTAAGCACATATTAATCTTAAGAAAAAAGATTAATATGGTGAATAGTGTTTCAAAATGACTTTAAGTTTGATATGAGCTATAGTTATGGAGAAACTTGCTAGAGTTGGAGATGATGCATGTAAGGTTTTGACTCTAATTGGAAACTGGTAGAAATAATGCATATTTATGTAAGCTTCGGTCGCTTCACATGAAGCGATGCTACCTCGCCACGCACACCCCACGTTATTTTATGTGACAAGCTAAGCTATCGTAGATGATGGCTTGTACGATTTCTTAGTATGAAACAACTTTCGCCTCAATATGCATAACTCTATATCATAAATCATAAGTTCACTGTTTTACTGCATTACACTCGCATCATAAAGCAAGCATTGCACTAATACATGCTCCAATTGCATCATGTCATGCATATAGAGTCCACGAACGAAGAACCACCGCCGAACCAACCCGTCGCGGAGGAACCAGAAGAGGAGTTGCACCAAGAACCAGAGGGCCAACAGCAGGAACC
This sequence comes from Paspalum vaginatum, assembly GCA_030272315.1. Taxonomy (NCBI): domain Eukaryota; kingdom Viridiplantae; phylum Streptophyta; class Magnoliopsida; order Poales; family Poaceae; genus Paspalum; species Paspalum vaginatum. Next base: position 23,786,174 of record CM059017.1, read on the forward strand.
CGACTACGCTCCGGAGGAAGCTACTGACCCTAGTGAAGAAGGTAGGCAGGACCATACTCTACCCAGCAAATAATTTATACTTGATGATTACGCATATGCATTAGGAGTTACTTGGAACCAGTTGCATTAGACTTCCTGGCCGCCCTGGCCCTAGCACCTATACATAGAGTTCGTAGGACGAGTATGCCTAGAAATTGCTAGGTACGAGTAGACACGAGTGCGTGGACTCGTCACGTAGGTGTTTTCAAAATCACAAAAGCTTACAGTTATATCACTTATATTTGTTGCTCATGAAGTAAATGGAGACCGGGCGGAGATTTTATTTCAGTATTTACTTTTCATGATGTCGCACCCGGACTCCGCCCGAGTCGTTTAAGGCCCGTCCGCTGTTCGTCTGCTGATCGGCATAACATTGCTAGAGTGCTTAACCGGGAAATGGGACCGGTGAAGTCTTACCTGGGTTTGTCCGAAGTTTTCGAGGCTCCGCTCATCCACTTGCTGGAGGCCGATGGGCCCGGGGGCGCTTGTACTCGAGGGAGGGCTGACCCGGTGCGGCCGTGGTATCGCTCCTGAGGGGGCACAACCCGGGGGTTAGGTGAGGGCGCTTTGAATCTTGGGACAAGACAGGTGGAGATGGGGGCTATATGTGGGAACGCGATGGCTAGTAAGCATATACCCCTGGCATGATAGTTATTCCCGGGAATTAAAATCGATTCGAATCGCTGATGCCCACCAGGTGTGGGAATGCCAATATCACTGTCGGGCAACGTAGTAATTACTTAAACTCTCGGTATTTTAATACTCATGGTTTTTGGAATACTACATGTTTGAACTGAGTTGTTACCTTACGGAAATTTACTATTATGTTGGCAATCATACAGACAATGAAACTTGTTGTTTATGTTAATTAAGTTGCTGTTAAAAACTAAAAGCTAAGGATCCACTTGCTAGTAAGCCGCTTCGCGTCAGCCATAAGCCATTTCCATTAAGTCCTACTGAGTAATTAGTACTCAGGGTTTGCCCCCACATTTTGAGCGCAGGTATGGAGTACATGGTGTGCACTTGTGTTGGAGGCGGGGCATGCCCTCATTTAGGATGAGGTGACTGAGTGGCACGAGGGCAACATCGGTGGGCTCGATGCTGTACCTCTAATGCAAAACTTTTGGTGATAACATGGTGACCTATAAACTTATATTTCCGCTGCGAGAAACATTCGAACTTGCCACCTTAAAACTTTATGTTGGACTTGTATTTTATGTAAAATCTGGTTTGTAATTAAGTCTAACTTTATGCTATTCAACTGTCTGTGGTGATGTATCTGTTGTGGCTCCATCGTGGGTCAGATGTGTATGATGTCGGTTCCTCTGGGAAAAGGTAATATCGGGGGTCGAATGACTCTCGACGGACGACCGGGTTTAGTTCGGTCTAATCGCACTGCAAGCCAGAGGTGGCAGGTGTGCTTAGCCCGGATTAAATCGGCGGTTCCGCCACAGTTCTAGCCTTGCTTTTGTTGGCGAGGTTGTTGGTGGAGGCTTCGACTTGCTCAAGGGGACATGACTTGGAGGTGGGGCTCTGGGTAGCTCTTCTTCCAGGCACTGGAGATCTGGTATGGGGATACTTCTCTGGGTGGGGTGTTCTGTTAGCTCTGGCGAAGGGTTTGGGTGGGACTCTGGAGGGTTTGGCTAGCCCACAGGCTCAGGGAAGGTAACTGGTATTCCTTCCAGCACTAGGACTTCCGTTGAGAGGTCTAGGCGCTTTCTCTTTTTAAGGGGCACGGGGCGACCATCGAGGATGGGCTTTTCTTCTGCCATTGCTGCTTTGCAATGGAGCGGTCCCGGGTCCTTTGAGCCCTATGACTTCCCCTTTAAATAGCTTGGTTGGTGCGTCCTTTAGTGCCTGGCGCCATTGATGGGTCTCTTGTCGACTATGCCATACTGAGTAGCCACTTATGGCGAAGGGGGTAGGATTAACTGTGGATACTATTTCCTTGTCTTATGTTGCACGCCTTCTGGCTATTCATCGAGTCATGTGCTTGACCAGGGTGGTACATATCTTGAGATTGAACCATATGTCTCTCTTACGGCGGGCACTCGTTCTTTTAACATCGATCCATCACATATGTCCATGTATCCTGGCTTTATTGGTGTGTCGCTCAAGCTACCATCTTTCTTCGGCTAGAAGCTTGACTCCTTGGTGACGGCCGTTTAGGTAAGAAAAGGCCAAAACTTTTTGAAAATAGAGTAAGATGAGGTGCAGGAGTGTTTTTCAAGCTGATTTTGGACTCAAAACATTTTTCCAACCTTAGGCTTACGTTCTACCGCCAACTATGGCTCTGATACCACCTGAAGCGCCCCAGTTTCTATAATGGGACTAAAATGTGCTTTATTACCATCCCAGGGTTTGGTAATCACATTCTTACATCAGAGTGATACAGAACCGCCCTAACGGGTAGGACTACAAAGGGGCACAGCCCGGAAAATCTAAGCAGCGGAATATGAAACGTAGGCCCATCTTCCTCACGCCTCAGTTGGGAAGCAGGTCATGACCTTTACTCGTTCTCGGGCCAATATATGTCCATAGCACTGAGAAAAACAACAACAAAGCAGAGGTGAGAACATACGTACTCAGCAGCCCACTTTCCTCCAAAGGAATTTAGGGAAGGCTAACACTGTATGCAAGGATATATCTGGAGCTTAGGAAAATTTTGTAGAAAAATACTTGTATGCAGGGTTTGTGATAGTTGTCAAGTTTTAATCTTTCTGAAAACTGAGTTTTTTCTCAAAAAGGTTTGCCACTGGAGTTTTCGGTCCAAAGTGGCTCATGGCTTTCCAGCCAACATATTTTCCATACATCCAGCATCCACTGCTGAACCAAAAACCATTTTTATCCAATCCCAAACCAATTCCATTTTATTTTATGAAAACTGCTAACCGAAGAACCAAGCCGTAACTCATCCATACCAGTGGACACGGACTATTCGAATAGGTTTTACTCTGATCAGAGGTTGTACTAATTTCCACAAGTTGGACTCAGCGGCTCGTTACCGTCGTAACTACCCGAATTCCAAACCAAGCCCTTGCCTTTGTTTCATCACCTAGCAGAACTTTAGGGGTTCGGGCATCCGAGCCACTCCAGTACCCCCACTCCAGTACCCCGCGGTACTTCCGTTGGCACACCACCCATCGCCTAGCCCTTGTGCGCCAGCATAGAAGCTACTAGGCTATCCACTCCGGCTCAGGTCTGGCCAATGGTTCATACAGAGCGAGTGGTTGTACTAAAAGAGTTAGGCAAGATGAAAATCATAACGGTCCTTACGGAGAGCTCAGGTAGAACCATTCCAACTTTTCAATGCTCGACAGCGCGAGCAATCCACCTACACGGTATTCTCCACGAATCCCGGGACAAGAGGTTACCGCATGTAGCTAAGTTACTCGTTCATACCCTGCCCTTATGTCTGTTTCGGCGCGTAGTCGTATTCCGACAAGGTCGGTTCCCGAGGTTCTTTTCCATTTTATTTTAAAAATCACACACACATCCACGTTCCCATACCCATCATATTTCATATCCATAATGTCAATATTATGATAGAAAATTAAATGAGCGATCCCACCTACGTGCGCTGTATCTAAAATAGGCTTAGGTGGGTGTATATTTTGCGGGGTTACCTTAGCAAGCAAAACATGCAAGTTTTTACGTGATTAATAGGCCAAGGGTTGTGTTTACAAAACATAGGAAATTATGCATCAAGTGGGGATTCCAGTATGCTTGCCTTTCACTTTTTTGAGGCGGTTGATATAACAGTTGCTGGACGTATTGGCGCAGACCATCGCGTAGTATAACACGAGGGGCAGGCCAAACGGACTCTCCGGTAAAGCCTAGTGCACAAACAAAGAAAACACACAAATCGAAGCATAATATGAGCTCAACGGGTTTAGTGTTGTAGAGCTTGGATTGCGAATATGAGAGTCTGCTGGGTTCTTACTGGTGGTATTATTGCAAGTGGTTGGGGTGTAGCAAGTTGGCGGGCTCGGTAACGACAGTTACGGAGATGCCAAGGTAGGGGTGGTGGATGCAAGATGCGGGGTCGAGAACGCCGAAGGGTTGGTGGTCGCATGTTGATGTTTTGGAGAAGATCTTTTTGTGGAGTGGTGGAGAGAGCAATGATGTTCAGATGATTTTCAGTATCGTCATCATCTGAATTTAGGGCTCGGACAGGCTAAGACACCTACCTTTAAGATTTATGTGGAATAGGAGATTAACGGCATCGATCGCCAGGCTCACAATGTTTGTGCGACCGGTGCGAAGCACTGACTGGGCGTAGGACGGCGTTATGGTGCCATGACAGCGGCTTCCGGCCAGGACAAAAGATTACGTGGAGTGTATGGGTAGGTAGAGGTTGATTTTAATGAATTTAGGCGAAAAAATCACCCAAATTGGAGTTGGAACGGAGAAGATATGAATTTTGTATATTCTGGAAAATAAAAGAAAAAGAGAAAGGAATATTCCTAAAATATTCCAAAATCCTAATATTTAGAAACGGGAGAATAAAATCGTATTTTTGGATTCTGAAGGAGAAGAAAATATTTCTAGACTGCTTGTGAGCAGAGTTTCAGGCTGGTGTCAACGGTGCACACCTGCAGTGTCAAATGTGGTACCGGCTTGTATGCGGCTTTGGAAACTCCTAAAATCATGAAATTAATGTGGATGGTAGATATTGATTTTTGATGAATTTAGAAAGAAGAAACAACGGAATTGGAGTTCATATGGTCGAGAGATTAATTCGGAATTAAATGAATAGAAGAATAGAATGGTACAAGATTGGACCTGCCAGCTCGAATGACACGTGATTAGTGATGGACTAATCACCGGTGGCTGATGGTTGGCGTGGAAAAAATAATGGATGGATTCACCTATCATTCACAGGAGAGGGGGGCGGTTATAATAGGCAGAAGAGCACGAGCAGGCCCGAGCAGCGCCGCTGTGAGCAACAGGCAGGGGCTTACCGGCGTTCGGCTCCAGCGATTGTCGGCGTGGTGGAGATGATGGACGCGGAGGTGCTTGCCGCGGGCAGCCATTGGTGGCGGCCTAGGAGCTCTTGGGAGCTCGATATAGGCAGAAAGAAGGGGGAGCGCGGCTTGGGGATGGTGGAGGGAGGTGGCGAGGTGCTCACGGTCAGAGTAATCGAGCTATGGCAGCCAGTAGGCTGGCTATGGTGGTGAACATGAAGGAGGAGCAGAGAGCTGCACGTGCGCAGGAGGAGGAAGGCAGGGAGGAGATGTTCGCGGTGGGCAACGCCCGGGTGTGCCAGGGACTGGTCGCGGCGGTGGTGAGCTTGGTGTGGATGGAGGCATGGTGGTGGGGGACTATTTATAGCCGATGGAGGAGGAGACCGATGATGTGTCGCGGGGATGGGAGGTCCAAATGGTGCAGAGATGGGGTCCGAGTGTCACGGAGATGGGAAGTACAAGTGGCGCGGAGATGGAAGGTTAAAGTGGCGCAAAGATGGAGGGTTCAAGTGGCGCGGAGATATATTTTTTTTGAATTGAATTTTGGAAAGAAATTTTAGTGGAGAGTATATTTTGAATTAGAGAGAGATGAAGAAAATTCTAAAGCTAAATTTTGGAGTGTTACGGTGTGGCCGAAGATGTCGAGCACCGATATGCTGGAATGAGGTTGGAGAACGAAAGCTAATTGGACTAGATATAATTCAGCAAACAGAACAAAATATACAGATTATATGAGAACGACTTCAGGTAGCTCAAATCACAGAAAAGCTACGCCGATAATAGAAGAAGGAATCTGCATTTCAACGTATGGGATTTAGTATATATCAAGGTTTCTCCTATGAAAGGGATTCATCAATTTGGGCAGAAAAAGAAGCTTAATCCTAGGTATATTGGACCATTTCCAGTTCCGGATCGAATTGGAGAAGTAGCATACCGAGTAACATTACCAGATTCAATGAGTGGTATACACAATTTATTTTATGTATCAATGCTTCGTAAATGTCTGAGGGAACCAACAGAATATCTTGACATACCTGTATCAGAGTTACAAGACGATTTAACCTATGAAGAATACCCTATTTGCATACTTGATACAAAAGAAAGAGAAACAAGGCAACAAACAATCCGCTTCCTAAAGGTACAGTGGAGCAATCACACCGAAGACGAAGCGACCTGGAAAAAAGAAGATGATTTGAGAAGGACATATCCCTAGTTATTTAAACCCCAAGGTATGGAAATTTCGGGGTCGAAATTTTTATAAGATAGGAAGGATGTAAGACCCTGATTTTATTGGTAGCAAAACTCTCTCTGTATATATAAGGAATACATAAAGGCTGCCGATTGACCATGACACCAGCTCCCGTCATCGGATTGGATCGCCCAAGAGGATAGGAACAGATGGTAAAACAAAAGAAAAAAAAAGATAAATATCCGTGTCCTTCCATCCACATCCATAGTAGATATTTACCCGTAGAGTGTAGAACGCTCCAACGCGGCTATAAATACTCTTGCTTCCCTCCATCCGTACTTGCACCACCCATAGTAATAGTCAAAACTAGTCTCCTGGAGGAGAGAGGAAAGGGAGACCGGGAACAGCACACTGCGCATGTATTGTCTCTCTCGTCTTTTTCCGTAGGGTGAGCATGCTGCTACTTAGGAATAGTATATATATATATATATATTGTCCATAGTCTAAGGCTATCTTTAATGGAGTTAGCTAAATAGGTTGGCTATATACTACTCGGCACTGTAGTACTACTATAGATAGAAAAAAATAGTTAGAATAATATAAAAAAAAGTGGATAGATAAGTAGATAGCCAATCTATTGGAGATGGTGTAATCTCGTCAATCCAATTCTGCAAGCATGCTGCACGACATGCTTGTGTAGATAGTACTAGCTACACTCCGCCATGCATGAATACTGTTGTGCTAGCTTGGTAGTGGCAGGGGCTAGGGATACATGTCGAATTCTAAAATGACCAGGAGAATCGTTGCCTCTAAGATCCATTAATGTTCTGCCCCTCTAGTAGCTTAGTACTGGAAGGGTGTTTAACCCTAGTCCGTTACTCTCAGCTGTTTAATTTAACCAGGTGTCAGCAGCAAAAGAGAATCGTTGGAGGAAAAACTAAGTCCAGGCAAGACTGTGCATATCAAACAACTTGCTTAATGAACGTTTTGCATGAGATAACATTATAATGGTTTAGCACAACCTATATATAAATATACGTGTACGATGTGAGCTAACATCTATTAATTATACGGACCATGGATGCACGAGATCACTCCTATTTAATATGTGATTGCTAATAATAAAAACCACATAAACTGATATCGTCACTGTCAAGGACTACCGTGAGTATTCTACACTCAGCCTGGGACAGCCAAACCCGAAATAACGATGCACAGGCAGTGTGTAATTGTTCACACAAGTAGGGAACTTGGTGACGGGATTCTCAGATGAAGGGCAGTACCATTAACAGGTGGAGATAGGTTATGGTGTGTCTGATATATCTCTGCAGAGTGTAGAATACATTATTGTGATATTTAATCTCTTGCTTACTGATATTTAATCTTATGCTTACCTATATGCAATCGCTTGCTATTTATTCTTGCTGAGTATGTGTAAGCATACTCACGGTAGCTCTTCTATTTTGATATGCACAGAGGGGCAAGGAATAGTTTGGAGGTGGAGGAGCAGGAGTGACTAGGACTTGCATGCATGTAGCCTGGGGTAGCGGAGGACTACAGAAACACCATAAATGATACTTGAATAGTAATCGTTCTTGTTTCACGATAAGTTGGAGAAGACTTGTAACACAGAGACTATATTCTAATGAATGGAATAAAGTGTGATCTTTGGGTCTGAATGCTTACTTTCTTTGCCTAGTATATGTATGAATCAGATTAATGGAACATACATATACAGCACTGTCACACTCCTTGTTGGGGCATGACAATAAGCATCCAACACTCCTACACATGCTAGATAGCCAAGCCATGTGGTGACCATGTTTAGGGTTTTCAGGAAAGCAAAAAGACATAGCTCACATAAAGTATTCAATAGATCCAAAGGAGCTTAGCCATTCATGATCAGCCAAGTAGTTGTACAACATAACACTAGCATATACTAACTAATCATACCAGATGAGCTCTAGTTCTTGTGTAAATGAAAATGCCTACGATACTTGATCCAATGCATGATATGATCCAAAATATAGAGAAAACAAAACAAAGAAGCAAAAGAAAACCTAAACTATCAGAAAGTTACCCCAAGCTAAAAGGGGTAACAAGCACCAAGATCCCCATGCAAGCTGAGAAAAGCGCCAGGATCTAAAAGCTTGGTGAAGATATCGGCCAACTAGTTTTGGGTATCAACATGGATCGAGTCTATATTTCTCTTCTCATAGTGATCTCTCAGAAAGTGGAACCTGAAGTCTATATGTTTGGTCTTGGAATGTAGGATGGGGTTCTTCGCAATGCTAATCACTGAGGTAGAATCAACTAGGAGAGGGATCATCCCAAACTCAAGGCCAAAGTCTCTTAGGGTGGCTTTCATCCATAGCAGCTAGGAGCAACGGCTAGCAGCAGCAACATATTCAGCTTATGTGGTGCATTGGGCTATACTAGATTGCTAGCAAGAGGACCAAGAGACCAACGAAGAGCCAAGGAACTCGCAGGTGCTACAAGTCGACTTGCGGTCAATCTGACAACTCGCTGAAGTCAGCATCCGAAAACCCTTGCAAGAAGAGCGTCAAAGCTGAAGAGAACCAAATACCGAACTCACAGAGAACTTCAAATACCTAAAAATGCACTTCACCACTTGACGATGGGAAGATCGATGCCTGGAACCGCGAACTAAATGTCTAGTCTAGTCGCCAGTCAGGAAGCAAGCCTATCATCACCCAGTGCTCTTTCTTGTCCATCACTTCCCCTTCTTTATCGGCATCAAGGGCAGTAGATGTACCCATCGGAGTTGACATGGGCTTGGAGTCCCACATGTCAAACTTATTCATGATGTCCTTCGTCTACTTGCTTTGATGGACGAAGGTACCTTCAAGGCCTTGCTTGATCTATAGCCTGAGGAAGAATTATAGCTCACCCATGAGACTCATCTCAAACTCCCTGCTCATCTGTTTAGCAAATCTAGAAACCATAACGTGAGACAAACCACCAAAGATTATGTCATCAACATATATCTATACTAGCAGGGTGTCACTGCCACATCTCAACAAGAAAAGGCTCTTATCCACTTAACCCATCACAAACCTAGACTTTAGCCGAAAAGCTCTTAACCTAGCATACCAATCTCATGGATCTTGATTCAGACCATAAAGGGCTTTCTGCAACTTGTAAATCCGGTCTAGAAACCTGGCACTCTCAAAGCTAGGAGATTGTCTCACTTATACCTCCTCCTCTATGTAACCATTCAAAAAGGCTTTCTTGACATCCATCTGTTGCAACTTGAAGCCTTTGGAGGCTGGATATGCAAGCAAAATCCTAATGGCCTCTAAATGAGCAACAGGAGCGAAGGTATCCTCATAATCTGTACCCTCCTTATGATAGAAACCCTGGGCCACTAATCTCACGTTGTTTCTCATAAACATCCCATCCTCACCCTTTTTGTTCTTAAAAACCCAATTGGTTCCTATAGGGTGGCAATTGGGTGGTGGATCAACTAGGACCCAAACTTAGTTCCTCTAAAAAATTTCCAACTCCTCATGGATGGTGTTCACCCAACTCGGATCAGATAATGCATGACACACATACTAGGCTCCAGAGATGCAACGAATGCAGAGTGAGAGAAAAAGTCTAGAGAGTTAACAGATGAACGTATAGTACAATGGTGTGGGTACAATGGTGTAGATAGCTGACTATCCTGTGTGGAGGGTGATCCCGCTAGACCTGCTAAGAAGGGTGAATCTTAGAGGCCATCTCCACTGCGTCCTTAGTGGAGCCACCCTCTGCTTGAGCTTGAACTTGAGGAAGTGAGGTGAAGTCGTAGGCAATGGTCCCCCTTCATCATCTGGGCTCACCATAGAGAGGGGAGAAGCTGAGCCGGTGCAATGGTTCCCACATCACCCGCACCATCCACATGCATCTTCATCCTCAAAGATGGGGTGCAACATTATCATCACCTAAAATCTCAAAGGCAGAGGTTGTGCAAGTCATAGTTTCATCAAAAGAAACCTCGCAAGTCTCGACTACATGTTTAGTGTCAAGGATCCACACTCAAAAATCCCTAGAGCTCGAGGCATCCCCAAGAAAGAGACCATCCAAGCAGCGAGACTCAAACTTATACTGATGCCCAGCCTTCTTAAGCAAAAAGGACCTATAGACAAATGCGAGCAAATGCTTGACGTTGGGCTGCCTATCATGCCGAAGCTCATATGACGTCTTCCCTAGGAAAGCTCACAGAAAGATCCGGTTAGCAATGTAACAAGCGGTATTGATCAACTCAACCCAAAAACGTCTTTGAGTCCTGTGCTCATCGAGCATCGACCATGCCATCTCAACAAGCATGCGGTTCTTACATTCCACAATGACGTTCTGCGGTGGGGTATATGGAGAAGAGAACTGGTGCTCAAGACCAAGGTAACAACAGAAGTTTCCGAACTGAGAGTTCTGAATACACCACCATTGTAACTATGAATTGCTCTCATGGCCTCATGAATCTTGTTTCTCAGCTTCAAGACCAGATCCCAAACAAAATCGGAAGCCTCATCCTTAAACTCCAAGAAAAACACTGACGAGAATCGAGATAAGTCATCCACTATGACAAGCACAGACCACTTCCCACTGACTGACTATACCCAAGGAGGACCTACAGTGTGCAAGTGAAGCAGCTCTCTAGGGTAAGTGGTCATCACCTGATTGACAGGTGCATGAGAAGCAGCAACCATCTTGCCATGACGATAGGGGTGGCATACTAGATCCTTCTCAGCTTTCAATTTGGGCAATCCTCAGATTAGTCCCCTTGAGCTCAACATGACAAGCAAGTCGAAAATAAAGTGACCAAGTCTCCTATGCCACTTCCATGTGTCTGAGGAAGGTCCAGCAACCAAACAGCACGAAGGGCTAGAAACATATGAGAGGTCAACCCAAAAAACCAGTCCATAGGGCAAAAGCGAACAGACAAGGTTTTCCTCTGCATTAAGAACACAACAAGCACCCTTCTTAAAGCGCACTTCAAACCCTTCCTTGAGAAGTTGCGAAACTGAAAGGAAATTGAACCCTAGATTCCTCACAAAAGCAACTTCACTTAGGGACAGCTTGGAAGAAAGCACAACAAAACCAACACCCAACACCATACCTTGACCATTGTCCCCGAAAGTGATGTACTCCTTGGAGCTCACAGGGTTGAGGGTGGAGAACCATCTACGATGCCCTATCATATGCCTAGAGCAGCTAGAGTCGATGAACCATATGTCCTCTAGGCTTTAATCCTGCAAAATCAAGGAAAGCATGGGTGAGCAAATGGCCCGATACTGGGGTTAGAAAAACCGATGTACCAATGTCGAGCCATCTCCTCAGAAGAGGTGTAAGCACAGTCCAAGGAATCATCATCTCTACTTGGACAACCACGGCCTCTAAAGCATCAACTCACAAACCCTCTACCTCCAAAGCCTCATTCACGAGGTCCATAGCAACGCTAAAAATGACTAGGTGCTCATCCAGCAAAACATCCCTCAACACTAGGAGCATGGGTTGAAAAACCACCTCCTCGCTCACCACATGCAAAGTGCGCTTGAGTCTCACCAAGTGTAGGGATGGCAGTTAGACCCACGGGTACAGGTGCCCACAGGTTTCACACCCATTAGGGTGTGGGTGCAGGTGTCAAATTAGACCCATGGGTGTGGGTACGGGTGTCAAATTAGACCCACGGGTCAGGTGCGGGTGTGGATTTCCACGCGCAGGTGCCCAATGGGCCCCATAAATAATAATATATTGTCCTAAGTCTTAATTTTTGAGGGATTGAATTTGTCTCAGTTTACAAGAAATGTGTTGGAACCTTATTTCTCTTTATTCTGATGCACATCATTGCTAATCTGACATATGAGAAGTTTGATTTGGCCTATCATTAAGCCTCCTACGAAACTATTATGTGGCTAAATTGAATTTAAAACAATATCATCATGTGAATTGTCAATAGATTACAGGATATGTGTTGATAAATTGACTACCTATATATTCTATGTATGTCTTTTACATGGTATTTGTGGTGTGGTGTGGTGTGTGGTGCTACCTTTCTAAACTTGCAATATTTGCAAATGTCGATCACCCAATGGGTGCCCAACGTGTGCGTGTGCGGGTGTGAAAATGCACCCATTAAGCATTACGGGTGCGTGTGTGTCTTGATTAGCCCTACTAATGGGGCTATACCCTCCCCAAACCCACTCCACCCCACAGCAAATGGAGAGAAATGGCAACCTACCCCCACCCCCTTAATTCAGTAACAGTATCCATCCCAACCCTCTCCATAGAAATGGGTAACCCACCTCTAGTCCTCCAGAGAGTCCAAACTCGCCGCCCCTGCGTGTTGGCCATTCCACTTCTGGCCGGGCTAGCCGTCGCCCGCTGCCCTGCTGTGTTTAGTGTCGCTGGCATGAGGCTGTGTTGCCCTGCCATGCTTGTCATCACCCGCCGCCTTGCACTTGGCCATGCTCGCCGCTGGCGCAGCGCGACGCCCACCCAAGGCCAGGTTGGCCGCTGCCCTGCACTCGCCGCAGCCAGTGCGACCACCGCACGAGGCTAAGCCGGCAGCCGCCCCACGCTCGGACGCACTCACCGCCACCAGTGCGATGCTCGTCCACCTGAGGCCAGGCCGACCATTGCCTCGCACTCGGACGCCCTCACCGCAGGCGGCGCGGTGTTCGCCCACCCCAGGCTAGGCCGGTCGTTGCCCTGCGCTCATCCGTTCTTGCTGTCGCCGGCACACGGCGTGCAAGAGGATGGGTAGGGGAAGGGGAGGGGAGGCCAGAAGGGAAGAGGAGGAGAGGGAGAGGATCCAAGACAGACGCACTTGGATCCAAGGGAGCGGCCACCAGTCCGTCGCTTCTTTTCTGTGATTCGCCGAGTAAGAGGAAGATGGAGGCGAGGCAGGATCTCAGGGGAGACACGGAGGAACCGAGGAAGGCGAGTCTGGGGAGGCAAGGGTCAGGCCTCGGGGATGGGGAGCGGCCATCGGCCTGCTACTTTCTTCTTGCGGCTAGAGTCACCAAGGAAGAAGTCGAGAGGAAGACGAATCGCGGCGTGGAGTCTGGGTGCGGTTCGGGGATGAGGAGTAACCCATTCCAACCCGCACTTGCCTTAAACCCGCCCCACCCTAACCCACTTGCTTCTAGAACCCACCACCACGTATCCAAATGACTTTGACATCAAAACCCTACCCATAATACCCGTTTGGACCCGCCCCACTAGCAGGGCCAGTCTTGATGTAATGGGTGTCAATATAGGTGGGTGTTTGCTCCACCTGCTGGGTTCCCACCCATTGCCATCCCTAACCATGTGAGGGAGGATCTTGCCTACCACCCTGGTATAACTAGTCCTTGTTCCCCCTAAGCCCTCACTTGCCTGTTGCCTCTCAACCCGCTTCCTCCTGAAGCTAAAATCCTCCAAGTGACCATTCCGTTGGTAGAACTCATAGTGGTAGACAGGTCTCTTGGGCATAGATTGTGGCTGTGTCTTAGGCTTATTGGGTTACTATCTTGTCCTGCTTAGCCTATGAGGGCTTGGATGTCCAGTACTCCTTCTTTAGGGCAGCCTTGGGCATGAGTAATCAAGTTTGCTAAAGATCCTTGGTTCAAAAAAGCTCACTTGTGTAGATACTTGCTAGCTTTTGCTTATCATGCTTTATCGTGCTAGTTTGCTAGGCTAAGTGGTGATGCTTTTGTTTTGCAAATCCTAAACTACTTGCTCATGTTCTAGTATAGATTCTCCAGAGCTTTTCTATGTGGTATCTTTATGCTCTACCCTTGTTGTATGTACATGCTAGCAGTAGTAAATGCTTTTAGACATTCCTGGAAGCTTTCACCTACACGCCATCCATGACATAGCATATTTTATGGGGGGGAGTTTTTTATCCTTGCTGCTCGTTTAGCTTGCATCCACTTTATGTCAAACCAAATATGATCCATCGGCTTTTAGCCGATTTTCACAGTGTTCTCTATAGTGTCTGTCCAGGCAATCAACTATTTTGCAGGTGATCCATGGAGTTCACATTATTATTTAGCCAATGGAGAATGGACCGCCTGCCAAATATCTACCTGCCGTTGGAATTAAAATGTCGAATGGTGGATGTCTTCATCAACTCCTATGCAGTAATGCATCGGCCCTTCCTAAAATCGACCGATGGATATGGTGTCATACTTCCTGGTGTGGGTTTTTGCCTTCAGCATTTGATAGTCATCAAGGGGAGGCCAGTATGCGTGTTCAGCCAATTAGCCGATCAGTCATTTCTTGATGCTCCTATGATGCCAGACGTTTCCAAAACACTAATGATGAGCCACGGAGTGTGTCAATGCTGTGACCACGTCGTGACTAGCAGTCAGCTACTACCTATCAGAAGAACTGTCATCGATTGAATAGCTAAAGAGTAGGAAGTACGTAATTGGCATAACTGCAATCTACAATCATAAGTCATCAGCCAATCTCGACGCGAAGGAGAAAGTTGAGGCCAGTCGAAGCAGCTAGCCTAATATATATTAAGCCAATGAATCGTGGGAGTGATCCCACAAGTTAGCACCAACCATGGAAAAGAAGGCTCGAGACCCTTCTTCAATAGTGGATTAGGGCTTATCCAAGCAACCAGCCAGTAGATCAGAGAAGGCGCAAGGCTGCTTCAAGCAATTGGCCATGAAAATAAATCATGATGACTAAGGGTTCAAGTCAAGGACCGACAATGTCAGCCAATGAATAGCCAATTGATTGGATCAGGGGCAGGATAAGAAAGCATGAGAAAACAAGTTGGAAGAGCCGATGTTTCTTGTGTGGTTTGTAGCTGATGTTTGGAAGATTCTGTCTTATTTGGCCAAGCTTGGGAGGGCGTGTTGCCGCCGAATTTTGTCCAGGTCTAGTTAGGCCAAAATGCCAAAAGAATCTCACAGTGGAGGAACCTACTTGGCTAGGCTTATATCATAAGTGTGGCCAAATATGATGATAAGTGTGTGCGTAAGGCCCAAGACAAGATGAAGTCACGAGACTAATCCACATTGAAGCCCATTTTATTCACGAGATTGGTTCGGACTGCAGGAGTAGGCCGCACCGGATGCCTACTCCACAGATGGACTCCGTTTGCGGCATTCTACATATGGATGGAAAGATAAGGAGATAAGCTTTCCAGCGCCACCAGAATCACATCAAAATACACTCGTAGTTGACGGAAATTGCCGAAACAATGGGTCGTCCAAAATCTGTCACAATCTTACAGCAAGTTTCGGCTATATTCGGAAGCCTCATGAAGATCTGGGCCGATGGAAGAAAGAGTCCATATCATGTTACCTAGTTTTAGAGTCTTAGACTTATTAAGTTCGTAATCTATTAGTTTAAGGGAAGAGTTTGAGTCTATCTTTAGGAAAGGGTTTGTCTTGAGGGTCAGGTCTTCACACTATAAACATGTAACCAAGCACATCATGTAAATTATCATCCAATGATCAGCACAACAACCTAAGGAACATGGCCACCTCTTCTCAAGGTTATTCTCCCCAAGTAAGCAAAACGCTGCACTAGCGGGTTCGTCCAGGTCTTCTAGGGTAGCAAAGCGTCTACTGGATCCATGGCAAACCATGTACTGAAGCGTTTTTATGACAAGGTTTGCTAGTTATCCCACATGCTATCGATCTACTATCTCATTTATGCTTCATGTTATAGATCAATATCATGTGTCTAGGTGTATATCGCTCACCTGGTTGCTACAATCCACAATGTGTGCTGCAACACATGCATACAACAACTCGAGAGATCTATATACACCTAGCACCCTGCTGTACATGTCCTAGATGTGTTTTCTGTTTTAGATGAACCTCTTAGGAGGTTTAGACTTATGTTAATCTAGGGTAGTTGATTGTCTAGATCATGCTTTAAGTAGGTTTTTATCTTCTTGTCGCCTTCTATACACATGTTATTTTACCCATCTATAAGAAATCGATCAGTTGGGTCAAGCCGATCGACCAAGAGTTGATCCGTGCAATTAGGCTAGGATTCTACGTTCTATTTCTCTATTGTGTATATGCAGGGGCAGTTCGCATACCACCACATCCTCCCTGGCTAGAAGGTCAAGCCAGGTGGCAGGCCCGGAAGCATCTGTTTTGGACCATCTCCATCACTCGAGGTCGGTCGGATCCACGTCACAGGAGAGACGACCGTAGCAACAGCGAGATCTCTTGGCCCCTCATGTGTTGGCCATTGTATGATTGCCCACCAATTTCCCACAACGACACAAGCAAACAGCACACAGACCATGCCCAAATGATGAATCTCACAAACACGAAGTTGGGGTTCTGAGTCGAGTAAAGAGGGTGCTCTAGCTAAGTCACACATTTTACAAGGAAGTAGCAGTAGCGAACTTGCAACAAAACAAAACCCAAGTCTAAATGGTGGTTGTTACTAGGAAACCCTAAATGTCCACCCTTAATGGGCCAAAACAAGGCCAAAAGCCCATTCGTTACCTGCTTCCACTAGGACTTCAAGCTAATGTATGAGACTTCTTTTGATGGATTTTGATCTGCTTCATTTGAATCTGATCGTGTGGTTGGATCCAGGTGAAAGTAGACATAGATCTTTCCAACAAGTACTTATTTGCCTTCATCACCCTTCGGAGTCAAGAGATATGACAACTTTTATCTGGTGTTGCTCGTTGGCCGGTTCGAAGGATCCGAACTGGCAGTGAGGTGTTGTTTGCTAGTTAGAACGGATGCTCCAAACTAGAAGCCTGAGCCTCCTTCCTTGTTCAGGTCCTCTCCGGCATTCCTAAGCATGATATAATCATCACGAGACTTTAGTAGCATCCCATCTTGAAAAGAGATCATGTGGTTTGCTAGTAATGACTTAACATCGTAATTAAGTTGGTGAGGTCGGGCATGAGTAATTGGTCCATGGTATTCATTGTGATGCCCTCGGCATCTCAAGGGAACTAACACACAATTAGACATGTGTTAATGAAGTTTTACAACGTAAACATGTCTATAGAGTAACAAAGACTTAGGTGAAGAAATCACTAAGAAAAAAATTCTATTCAAATACAAAACCCTGCGTTGTTTGGATGGGTAGTTAAAATATATATACGCTTTCATGCGAAACATCAAATACAAAAAAAAATTTAGTTTGAGATGTTGCATTCAACTTTGATACTTTGACCATCTTTAAAATCAGCTGTTAAGAGATTCAAAAGTTCAAACCAAACCAAGTCAGCCTACACTTAGAAAATTCTGCTATGTCCAAGGCTTGCAGTTTTCCCAAGTCTGATTCTGAAATTACTTTTGATTTAACTATACAACCTCAACATTTTCCTTTCTATGAAATGAAATTAAACTTATAACTTTTCAAATGCACCTGACCTTGAAGTGATTGGACCTCATTTGGTCACTCAAAAGTTTGAAACAAGAAAGACCGCACATAAAGTAAAGCTGCAATTTGACCAAACCTTTGAATGTATATGTGCTTGTAGTTCAAAATATAATGTGATTTAGACCAAGCTCTCTATACCAAACTTGTAGCCAATTTCATGTTGAACAATTTTAGTATTGTGTATTGTGACATGCATAAAGGTTTGAATGGGGTTATGGGTCACTTTCTGTCAACAGGTGAAATCTTCCAAAACTTGATCTGTATGGTAAATTCAAATTTTTGTGAAACAAAAGTGTTTATCATACAAAAATTTATATATGAAAACTGTAGATCATGAAAAACAAAACAACTTTGGTGTAAAACTCCTTTTATGAAAGTGATCATAACAGGGACTTTTAGAATTTTCAAACTGGTAGGTTCAGTTGGTCAAACAGATGCCAGTCCTTTGAATTTACTTTTCTTCTCAAAATTTCAATAGAACATGCAATCAAAGTTTATAACAAAGTTATAGAGGGACAAATTTATAACATTTCTTGTATGTTTAGTGTTCCATGATTCGGCCGTTAAATAGACTAAAAATGAGAAATTCATATTAGTGTTCAGCAGTCAAACTCGTTTTCTATTTTTGCTTTTCTTTTTATTTTGCGTGGGCTCCACCACCGGCCTTCTCCCCCAACCGACGGATGCCGCGGCCTGACCGCGCGCGCCACGCACACGGCGCACACCGGCGCCACTCAGCGAGGCCACGCCCCCGTCCTCTACTCCGCGCCCCCATCCTGCCTTCAAGTGGAGAGCACAGGGCTCTCTCTTCCACTCTCGCTCGCACCCCACTCCTCCCTTGCTCTCCCTGCCCTGGTGCCCAGGCAGCGCGGAGCATCGGCAGCCATGGACAGTGCAGCTTGAGCTCCACCACCCCATCGTTTGACGCCTCCTCCCCTACCACTGACGCGAGAAACGGCCTCGCCTCTCCTCCCTCCACCGATCCAGTCAGTTCTCGTGGCTCCCCTGACCCTGGGCTCCGTCCCCAACAGGCACACTGTCGTGCACCGCCATAGCCGGCTCGACCTCGCCGTGGAGAGCCCTGTCCAGCCACCTCTCGCGCCTCCACGAACCCACCATCGCGTTTCGCTGCGACCCCGCGCAGACCACGCGCCCGACCCCGGCCTCCTCCCTCCCAGCACCGATGGATCAAGCCGCGCCATGCCAAGCAGTGCCCGTCAGTTCATGTCCCATTCACGCCGGTTCATGTGCGTTCCCCGACAATTCTGGCGTCCCCACGCGACGAGACCTTGGGGTAAATGCTCCTCGCCACCAGGAACGTCTTCCCAGAGTGCGTCCCGACCACCTCGTCGCCTCCTCGCGCCGGCGCAACAACGCCAATCCCCTTCCCTGTAACGGCCACAGAAGGACGAAAGGTACAAGATGACATCTTTGCAGAAAACCCCTCCCCTTTTCACTTTTTGCGTCCCTGTTTAATGTGTCATGTGAAAACTGCCAGGAACCCCCTAGAAAGGTTAGGTCTTTGCACATAAACCCAAAGCCATGCGATCTTAGAGATCTAACCCTATATTTTTCAGTAACCGCAAGCACTGTGCATTGAGTCATGAGAAATTTATGACCTACACGCTGTTATGTATCTTTAATTACGAGAGAGTACAATTACAGGGCTATATTTGAGTTTTGGCATATGAGTCTTTAACTTCCGGATTTGGCATATGAGTTTTGAAATGCTCTAGAAATTAGTAGAAAAATCATAAAAATATGAAATTTATTTGTTGGATTGCTTATGAGTAGACCTATGCAGTAGACTAGGCCTTATACTGTGAAATGACTGTTTTCCCCCACTTTTGTGCATGCAATGTTTTGTAGTTTAATTAGCAAAAGTTGCACAAATTAGCTCCAAAAATTATGAAACTATGACAATAGCATGCATATGATTTTTAGGCTCTGTGGTGATTTCTAGAGACCCTTGCATGCACTGCAAAATTACTGTTTTACCCCTATGTGTGTATTTAGTGTATTTTAGAATTATGAAAATATGTGCTACATAAAACTTGTCCAGAAAAATCTATAGAAATTATATTGTACTCATTTAGTCCAGTGTAGCCTAGAAATAGAGTTCCATGTGCTTTGCTTGCTGTTTGCTATGTATTTTGAAAATGACAGACGCTATGGTGATTTAAACAATAAAATAGAGAAGTGCTATTTAGTGTGTTAAAAAAATGCCACCAAAATTCATTTAGCTACGTTACTGTGTAAGTGTGCTTACGTGAATTATTCATGTATTTTGGTTGCAGTTTCATGAGGGGCTTATAAGTAGTTATTTATATAGGGTCAAAAGTGAAGAAAATAAAAAGGGGATGTTAATAAGCATGCATGTTGTTAGGTTGTGATTTTCTCATATCAAATATACTTGATATATTTGAACTTATGTATAGATGAGCCTCACACCTTGTGTGTGTTTCATTTTCATATGCCTAGTTTGCAAATTCTTAATCATAAAAATGCTGTATACTGTTGAATATAGATGACAATAACTCAACATAAGACAAATTGTGAATGAATTATTCATTTATATTCTTGTTCAATGCTTGTTTACATTTGGTATGATAAGAATGACTTGAAATTAGCAACCTATCAGGCGTTCCTCTCTTGTACCATGCATGATATGTTGACTAGCTGAATAGGAATAAATACGACAAGTTATGCATGTATTTTAGTAATCTAAGCAACCAAATAACTATTGCTTGTCTTCATGGGGTCAAAACATTAACATGTCATCCTTGGGATTAGCAATGTCCTAGTTGTATGTGTATGACTGTTTCTATGTCCACAGTAGCACTTCTTTCTAAAGTAATTAGAAATCACCTTTCTGCCTATCCACGAAATGATTTCTTGTGCGTGTGCTTGGTCTTTATCCATCCCATTCGCTGCATCATGCATATCATTCATATAGTGACGCTTATTGCAAATACGTGATCAAGAAGGAACTATGTCAAGCAACGGTGGTCCGAAAGACCAACTAAGACCCAAATACCACCTGGAGGAGTAGTATTTGGAAGGAGGAGTTGTCCAAGTGATCAAGGGGTTGCTTGGGGCAAAGCCTCACAACCCGGCAAACTAACTTTAAATTAGTTTGTTCGAGTTTTCAACAACAAAGATATGCCCCTTTGGCATCTACACCTATCTAAAGAGTCCCACCACCCTATACTTGTTTGTGCATTTACGTTCAGAAGTTGTTTCAAACCCCACATGCATAAATACCTGATATCCTATGTAGTATGGACAGGTCGAAGTCTATGCTTAGCTATACTTAGACGGTAGAAATCGAGTGAAGATATTCACTCGCGAGATGCTAGGGCTTTACTCAAAAATGGTTTACAAAAATATCAAATTCAAAATCAATATGATATGATGTGATGGAAAGATGAGATCGAGCGGAGAATAAGTTTACTTTTGTGGTGTGCGTTGTTGTATTATTTGGCTCCGCTTGAGTCGCTTAAGGTCCGTTCGTTGTTCGTCTATTGGTCGGCATAACATTGCTAGAATGCTTATCCGGGATATGGGACTGGTGAAAGTCTTTTCTGGGCTCGTCCGAAGTGTTCGAGGTGCCACCCATCCATTTGTAGGAGGCCGATGGGCCGGGGCGCTTGTACTCGAGGGAGGGCTAACCCGGTACGCGGTAATAACGCTCCTAAGAGGGCACATCCCGGAGGTTAGGTGGGGGCGCTTTGAATCTTGAAACGAGACATGTTAAGATGGAGGATATATGTAGAAACGCTACGGCTAGTAAGCATATACCCTGGCATTATAGTTATTCCCGGGAATTAAAATCGATTCGAATCGCTGATGCTCACTAGGGTGCGAGAATGCCAATATCAATGACAGGCAATGTAGTAATAACTTAAATATGTTATTTATTTAATCATGTTTTTTTTATACATTACATGCTTGTACTTGTATGTTTACGCTTCTGCCTACTTTATGATGATCTATGTGTTGAGAATATTGAGATATATGAATTATGGATTATGGCGATAATAATTAATGGATCAATTAAACTTATGCTTACAAAAGAGAATGGAAATTGAAAGTAAAGACCCACTCTTAGTAAGCTTATTCGGGTTAGAGTCAAGTCCACAAAAAGCCTTAAATACTCTCAAATGTGTCGGGCTGATACCGCCTTTGGGTAATTCTTACGAGTACCCCACGTACTCATCGTTTGTTGTTGATATTTTTCTTTTCAGGAACTTTGTGATCGAGAATGGCAACGATGGATTCAATGTCATGACTCGATATTTTACTTCCGCTGCATAATTATATCTATGTTATATTACGTTTTTTCGCTCGAGTTTATTTGAAACTCTATTTCAATATGATTGTACATCATTTTGAGCAAAGGTTTTGTAACAAATCAAGTTATGTTTGTATGAAATAATGGATTGTTATAATTGCTGTGGTTCCTTCGAGAGCTTAACGTGTGTGATGTCGGTATCACTGGGTGATGGTTACATCGAGTGCCTCTTTTGGGTAACTAGACGAACTACCGGGTTTGATTCGGTCTAAGTGCACTGCGAGGCCATGTGGGACAAATATACTTAGCTCAGATTAAATTGGTGGTTCCACCACATTCATATATGGTTGTATTGATAGCAAGGATGTCCTCATCATCTCAGAACATTACTTACCTTCTCATCTGGAAGGTCACAGCATGGTATTCATGTATGGTTGTATCAATGGCAACATGGGTCATTTCATAATCTGTTGGTACCTAAGAGATTTAGCTCAATCATTTCCTTGGATATACGATTCAAATTCCCTCTAATCTTCTTCTAGAATCAAGACTTCATGCACAATATAAGTGGGAGATCATTCAACATATAGATCATAGAAAGAATAGAAATAAATGAGTTAGAACGATAATTATCTCCGGTGTCGGCGATGTGAATTCGCTGATGCAATTTCCCACTTTAGGCAGACCCCATTATCGCTAGAAAGGGTGCTCACCAGCGATGCTTCTCGCAGTTGCATAATATTAGCAATCAGGTCGTGCTATCTTCAGCTCAGGCTAGCAAATACATGCATCACACACTGTTCTTTTTTCAACGTGCAGAAATGAAACAAAGACCCTACAAGCATACAAACCATCCTTCTAAAGCTTATCTTCTTGTTCCATGTTGAAGGCATACCTAATCCAAGTAGAACATACTGTCAACATCCATGTAGTTGGATCCTCCTGCGATTTCTCGGGAACTTAAATCTAATACAAATGTTAGTCTTAGAAAGCTAACAACACATTTATTTCTCATGTAGAGCGTGCGCTAGAAAGAAATTCCTGCATTGAATGCAAGGATATGCAGCAGCTGAGAGAGATCCCCTCCGCATAGGTCTATGTCAAGTCATCTAATGGGGCACTTGAGCATTAAATGCGCTTAGGGGGCCGCAGGACGTGGCACAATGCACAAGACAGGATAAGGAATGAGCTATAGATCCTATAGCAAATAAGTACTCAAGTATGTTCAAAAAAAATGTCACATCATATATAGCAGCATAAGTCAAAATCTACGCTAATGTAGCGTCATCGCTAATGTAACCGTCATAGGTACCGTACAAATAGATCTCTTTAAACAATAGTTAGCTTGACACATATCTCTCATACCCTCCCTAGTACTGTAAGAGGTTGGAGACGTGCATTGCAACGGGGTGCTCCCCTAAGCTCTCAAGCTTGCTTCAACTAGAATATACAAAACATACGCAGGCTACAGGGTGTTGTCCTTCGGCGACCCGGCCCTGGCGGTCGCTTGGAGAAGAAGATGTGGAGGCGTGACCGCGGGATGGACGCGTCCGGCTAGATTTTTTAATACGCTTGTTCCAGTATCTGAGGGATTTTTTTACTGCTCCATTCTCACATTTCTCAAACAAACACTACGTCACACGGAGTCGTTCCATCCTATTCCTACATATCTCACCACTCAAATATTACCCTAAGCCAAGCACGTCGAAACCTGACAACTGACTGCAGCCTTGCATAGAAAATAGAATGCACATAGCCAGTGAAAGAGGCATTGTAGACAACTGGCACAGGTAGCGCTGCGCGATGCTACACACGCCACACGATGGCATGATGGCCCGCCTCATCGACACCGTCTTTTGTCCCCCATCTCTCTCTGCCTCCATGCTCTGGGTCCACCATAAACCACGGATTGACTGGGAACAATTATGGGTGCAGATTGACAGAAGTCCAGTGAACCTGGTACACCACCCGCTGGAATTGGAGTATCCTCCCCGACTGGCGCACATGCTCTCGGAAGTCAAAGCAAAAGGCCGTAGATAGCGGAATTCATTATGGACCACGGTGTGCAGCATTGTGCTTTTCTTCGCAAAATTGCCTTGTCTAATCTGTTCACGATTGCATTACGTTGAAATTACAGGGAGTTTGAATCCTGGAATTGGAGTATCCTCCCCGACTGGCGCACATGCTCTCGGAAGTCAAAGCAAAAGGCCGTAGATAGCGGAATTCATTATGGACCACGGTGTGCAGCATTGTGCTTTTCTTCGCAAAATTGCCTTGTCTAATCTGTTCACGATTGCATTACGTTGAAATTACAGGGAGTTTGAATCCGGAAGTTAAATTTTAGCTCACGTTATATCGAATATTTTGATGCTAATTAAAAATATTAAATATGGTCTAATTATAAAACTAATTATACAAACGAGGACTAAACGGCGAAACGAATTTATTAAGCCTAATTTTTATGATTAACGAATGGTTACCTGTAGCATCACATTTATTAATCATAGATGAATTCGGCTTAATAAATTTGTCTCGCTGTTTAGTCCTCATCTGTGTAATTAATTTTATAATTAAACTATATTTAATATTTCTAATTAGCGTCCAAACGTTCGATGTGACAGAAGCTAAATTTTAACTCGACGATCCAAACACACCCTTCTATGTACATTAGCAAAAAAAACGGCTTCTATGCCAAATTTTGCCAAGACAACGAACTTATTCAACGGTGCAATCTAACTTCCAAATCTTGCGCAGCCAGTTTGCCCATCCCCCTTCTGATTTACCAAAACTTTACTAAGTCTCTATGTGCAGGTACGCCTCTGGTCGTTTGGAATATAAGAATTTTACAGAAATTATGCAGAAAACAGTTTAATTTCACAGAAAACGGTTCAATTTCGTAGGAAAAAAATACCGCATTCAAAACAGAGCCTCGGTTTTTCAGTGCAAACCAAACCTGCTAGTCTGCTACTTTCATTGTGGTCCACAGTAGACCAATTTCATCGACTAATAATAGATCAGATTAGAATAAAGATAAAAAGGCGTCCGTCCTGTTGACCATACCACTGGCTAGCTACACATTATACTAGTATTATCTTTATCCCTCCAATAATTTGAGTTTTCACTCTCCGACACTGCCACCACCGAGGGCTTTAACATAATTTATCATCATTACAGGTAAGAAAAAGAAAAGAATGACAGATTAAATTCACCTCTGATTCTTCCGGTCAGGCAATCTCAAGACTCTTTTGCGGGATCAGGCACATGCGCATCAAAGTTCTTCGAGATCTGTGTAGAGATGAGAAGCGGATCTGTGCAGCAGAGGAGTAGAGGACCAACTGACGAGGCTAGGAGCCGTTCTGCAGGCTCTTCAACCGCTTTGCTGTATGAATGAAGTCCAGGATGACCTGCAGCTCGTCCAATTGCTGATGTTTTTAAGCATTTGGAGGAGGGAAAACAGGCAAATATTAGATGGTCCCTTTTCATTGTCTCAAGGAAATTGTAGATATGTCTCATGTGCTGGCAAACGTTAGCTGGTTATAATGATTTGGCAGCCACCTGTGACTGGAAATGCTGTTGGACCCCATGCAAGAGCTCCACTTTTGATGGATTGGGGTTCATGGTTACCTGCAAAGGTTTTCCGCATTAGGTTGAAACTACAGCATGCAAAAGTTAAAATGACAAGGAAACAAGACCCTTTGGTTGTGCACAAATGGGGCGGGCAGTCAGACAAGAGCCTTTCTGCATTACTCACAAGGTTGAAGTGCTCCCAGTATCTCCACAGTGTGGGTGCTCCGAGCTTTGCCAGATTTACTCTCTGCAAACAAATAAAGGTACAATACACGTTGCTCAGCGTAAAATGGTGCGATGAAATTATTTTGAAATGGTGCAAAACACATAAATAAATTAGGGCGTTAGCAGATGATTCAGTAAGAGCGAAATGTCACTGACAAACTTGGCCTTGGCTATAACAGAGCAGACATGCATGATGCAATGGGTGAGCCAGAAAATTGCCTAACGCAACACAACAAATCCTACCAAAGTACCAAACCATGAGATATGCCACGTGATCAAAGGCCGTACTAGCTCTGAAACTGAATTGCACCTTATCTATCAATTGTACCAATTTACTCCATGTGTTTACAAATCATGAGAATGATAGTAATTACCCCTTGCAGCTTTGAAGTCGAAAGAAAATTGCCTCGGTTGCAGGACTTTGTGCATGAGGACCACGGCCTTGTATGCCGAACCCTCGGCTTTGTTGGCTTCTGGTACGCTACACCTGCTACTTGCACAGATAGAGCGGAAGAAAGACAGATGATCAAATTATTGGTGGTCTAGAGAAACTAGCCAAAATGAAATTTCCATGGTGCGGTCTTACAATAATCCATGTCTTTCTCTCCGATGTTGGAGCTGCTGCAGAATGAATTATTGCCATCAATATCGCCGTCGTCTTCATTGCCTGTTGGAGGTTCCAAGACACTCAGAGCATTCCTCTGCAACTTCACCTCTACCCCATTTTTTAGAACCTGCTTTGGCAAGAATATCTCAGGAATTGGAACAAAATACCACACTCCGATAATGTGTTACACTAGCGTGCACGTATCTTACTTGCTTTGCGTTTTAAGTTCATAAATCAGAATACTGTCTGGCATATCTGGCTTCTTAAAGCAAGCAGAAAGCCTTGAGCCTTGATTAGTCCACATGATAGTATTTCTAAAACAAAAATAAACACTTAAACCTGCATAGGACTATCTACTTTCTGAAACGAGAGGTCAATGTTGTTTTTTCCACTTGTTCAGCACCCAATACAAATGTAGAATATTGACAAACCAGCAACTATGCAGAGTTTCAGTGTGGAATGCCTAAAAAATTGGGAGGAAGACTCACCAACCAATGCCAGCCTCCAAGGCCAACAGCCTTCTTGACAACACCTTGTAAGCCAACCAAGACAGACTTTGTTCGGTTGTTCCCAGTGACAACAACCTTGGTGTGCCGAGGAAGCACTGAAAGCTCTTCATCGCCAGTCTCATCCCATGGAAGTGACAGAACTCTGGAAGAACATAGTTGAGTCCCCATCATCATGTTGCCTCTCTGGCCTGATCTCCTCCTGGTGAAAGCTGTGGCACCACAATGAATTCAATCAATACACAACCAACTCAATACATGAAGAGGGTATGATGGATTCACAACAACAAACAATAATAAATAGCATCAATTGCAGAGTGCATGGATCAAGATTATGAAATTTGGTGGATCCGTTGGCTTTGCTAAAATAGTCCTTATCCTGATTAAACTATACCAGGCCGAATCAATCAGATCAGATCGGATTTCTGAGCCGTGTACCTTTTTTGTGCTGAGGGTTGGGACACTCTCTTTTTCACTGACTCACGTTATTTGAAACCTTCAAATTGTGAGGATTCGGACTCTGCCCACCCCCCCCCCACACACACACACAGACACACACAAACACCACACACAAAAAAAGAACTGGCAGTGCAATTTCTCAGCTCAGACAACATAATTTCCTATAGTTTTTATGCAAAGCAATTGTGAGGGCCAAGCAATGCATCCTGAAAATGACCTAGATGATGTGATGCATCCATGCAACACGATGCAGATCTGACTAAATATCTCATCCTGATGGATCACAAACAGACTGGAGAGCATTGCTGACTCCCAACCACTAACCATGATGGCGATGAATCAGCAGAGACACTTATTAGGGCCCACCACCAACTAAGAGAATTGCTAGTTACTTGTTAGATTAGTAATTTTGAAAGTGACGTACCTAAGGAATATATGCAAAAGGAACATAGATCAGCGTTGCATGCATAATTCAGCATTTGTGAACAATACCTTATCATGATCAAATTGTTCAAATCTGTTTCTGCGAAGCATTTTCTTCATGATAGTCTTGGATCCTGAATCTAAAGTTATCTGGAGACTCTTCAAGAATTTAAAAAGCATGTAAATTTTGCAGGTTCAAAGATTCAGTAAATTTGTGTGAAAGTGAGGATGATGATTTTAGAAAATGGTGAGAATCAGGGCTGATTATAACAGGAAAGCTACAGTACCATAGTGTAGCTCGGTTTCCCCAATTGATACAATGAACTTTTTAATACAATTTCTGATCCTGAAGCAACACGAGCAACTTCTAATCCTGAAGCTACAGGATCATGCATATGATCTATCCAATGTAAAACTCTGCTGCATAAGGATCTGACTTACCCAATTAGAATAAGAAATTACTGCTAAACCCAAGATAAATTTCGCAGTGGAGAAGAAAACTGAGATCATTTACTTTACAGATCGAGAAATTTCAAGATCGTATTGAGGTAGCAAAAGTTTTTCATTCCACCAAGCATAAAATTTGCAAACCAAGTAAGAATTCCATGAGGGATAAATTTTAACTATAAAATGGGATCTCCAGCTTTAGTGAACTGAGTACTCTGCCACAATTAAAGGTTAAAGATACAGGATTCTAGTACATGCAATTAATTGCAGGCTTGCAGCTAGTCTAGGTGCAGATTCGAACTTCCATTTCGAAACGAGCATAGAACATGCAAAATTCGGAGTGTATAAGACATAATCTATTGCAGAAGATCCAAGTCCCTAAGCAAAACAAGATTGATGCAAATCCAAGCCAGAATCGATACTCAACACTCGCAGATTTGAAAATGCAACTCCGGTGAGAAATTCCGAACTCAATCATGCAATAATGCAACTTAATTTAATGTAAATCCATCCAAATTCAGAAAGATAAACCCAAATCAAGCCACCAAACCCAGCAACTAAGCAGGAAAAAGCCGCAGCTTTAAGCTGCTAGCGAGGTAAAAGCACAATCAAATCCTGGAGACAGAATTCGATCCGCAAAATCAAACAACGGGCAGATCTAGTATTCCAGTGTAGGAAATGAGCGTGCATAAGCAAATCCGATATTTTTTCCAAAAAAAAAACGAGTTTATAATGCATATAAATGCATGTAATTGGGCCAGATCCGAGCACAAAAGACTTACATTAAGGTTTGGTATGCTCGATTTCGCCCAAGGGGGAGAGGGGTGTGCCCTGTGGATGCTCGTCGCCGGCAATGAGCGGAACTGCTTGCACAGCCTTCGTCGCCAGGAAAGAAGGTTACGAGAGAGAGGGCGCCGGAGGGAGGGTGAACGGGAGAAAGGCCACCTATTTATGGAAGTCCGCAACTTTCCACAAAAATGAACGTCCAGCTCAATATAATTTCGTCATAACAGCTCTCCATGACCATGAGCATATTCTCTTGTAGATAATAATTTCGACTTTCCGAGTGATTCTTTGGTCCTATAAAAACGTTTGGCTCTCCGTGAAGTGAAGTGAAGTGAAGTGATTTTTAGATTATTATGGAGTGGGGAGCAGTGAGAAGTAGGTTTTTTTCTTTTAACATCGTAACTGTAAGATTCAACCCTGTAAAGAGTCAGGTTGAAAGCAATTACCTCAAACGCATACAGCTTTAAGCATGAGAGCAAGGGTGAGAGCCTTGAAAAGAATGAACAAAATATGTGTATTTTATGGAGCGGCGGATCTAAAACTCATGTGCTTTCCTCATATGAGCCCACCCCCTCTCCCTCCCGTCATCCCTCCTCGTCAAAAGCCACTATGGCAACACGTTCAATCCTTCGTTCTCACAAGTGTCAACATAGAAGTATTAAAAGCTATCTCGACAAGGGACCTGTAGGGAAATCGAGAACAGAGAAAAACTCCTCCATAACTATTGTTACGAGGACAAGCTAAGAGATTCATCAATGGGCAATCTGTATCATCGTCTTCTCTTTACCGCTCATTTGAAGAGCATCCAACTATTCACGACAATCTTGAGGATTATCATTTCTACTTGACGGGTGAACACATGGATAAGACTATTGATGAGGATGCAACCATCTCCTCAGTTGTTGAAGAAGAATTTGTTGAAAAAGGAACCGCAGTTTGACCTAGCATATTCCGCTCCAAGACTGTTTCCTTATCATGAATATGCTAGTGGTTTTTATTCCACTCCGGGCTCCTCAACTCCACCTCCTCCTCCGCCACCTCCCTTAAGATCAAGTTGGAATATTTTTGGATCTGGAACTCAAAGTGGTGATCTCGGTGCTATCTCTAGCAGTGCCACAACAGGTGGTGTAGGGTTACGGGATAGGCTACAATAGCATGAAAATATTTTTCTACTACCGCACAAACACAGAACTCATACAAGCAAGAGATCATAGATCATTTCCACTAGACGCGCAGTACAGCGAAATATGAGTCAAGGCAACCGAGTGTTGAGCCATGCGCACCGAGTCAATGCGGTGAGAAGAGCCGGTGCTGAGTCCTCCAGTCAATCTCGATCAAGAATCACTCAGCCGGCCTCGCAACCAGTCGTTTGATGAGCGTAGCAATTGTAGCAACGCCTCTACGTTATTCACACGTGTGGGAAGGCGACGCCGAGTTCTGGCGTGCTAGCACCACGAACTCCGCGGAGGATCTTGAGAGATTGGACTAGGGCACGGCTAGGGTTTCACAGAAACCTTTTCTACGATGGCTCTCACGTGCATCCGTTCGATCACCCTAAGTAGTGCCCTCTCATGCATATGTATAGTCTCCACTAATGGGCTTTAATCTCGTAAAGCCCATCAAGATTCTAATTATTTGTAGATCAAGCATCCAAGTCCATATTGAGATCAACTACACAGACCATCCATGATTGGACTCTGCATCGGCTCATGCTCAAAGTCGGACAAAGAAATTGTCGCTCGAGCACATCTCCATCAATCTCTCACTTGCCCTAGGGGCAATATACTGGTGTCCCACTCCCTTAAGTGTGTGACCCTATAGGTTCACATGCATTTTCTAATCCAGCCACCTCGAGGGACCCAGAGGCAATCTCTCCCGTTATGTAGAAGGGGCAAATTCTATCTTGATCCACTCACATCCTAATCCATGTTTCATGATGCACCCGAAAGTTAATTTTATAACTACCTAGTTAGGGAATAGCGTTTAGTAACCCCTAAGTACACCAGTATGCACAGAGAGAAACAATGGTGATCTCAAGTCAAAAGATTCAGCGGGTATATCACTCGAGATCGCTTGATGGCACATTTAAGCATAACAATCCCCGCAATGTCTCGGTGTGACCACCAGACCGTATGGTGCATGTTAACGCCCTCAGTCTTGTGTTGATGGAGCTCTCGAGGCATCCGGTGCATTCACCGGATAGTCCAGTACGTGTAAATTTTGGACTCGACCATATGATTGGTGACTTCTTGAGTTCACTCTAAGTATTGAGACACATATTTGTGAGCCCAATCCATCACAAGAGCTAATAGTGCATACTTAGGCATAGCTTGTGCTTGTGAGCAACTTGCTTAGACCTTACTTAGCAAACTGTCCTTGGTTGCAACCAAGTTTTGCTGTGTGTTGTGAAACTCTAGCCATCCGTGATTGCCCGCACGAAGACTTATAAGTGTGGGGCTTGTAGTCTTGCATGACCCTTTGAGTTGTGGAGTGGCCGCCACCTTACATGTGAGAGGGAGAAAGGCCCTCGACGTTTTGGCCAAAGCTCACCTTAGTGGAAATGGTGATGAGCATTGTTGGCGCTCTATATTGACGAAATAATTGCATCATTTTACATGGTTTTTCATTGAATATGAGCGTCAATTTCATTGTTTACTAACAACTACCTCCGATAAATGGAGATTTTGCCACATTATTTTGGTCTTGTGTTATACTCGAAATGTGCAGATTTCAAGGCCATATTTGAGACTCCATTTATGATTCATATTGAGAGAGCAAGAGCCTAGATAAAGATGAAAACCAAAAGCCCCCAAAACACCATGGGTCGACTGACCCTACCCCCTTGGAGTCGCCAGAGTCACCCCCTTCCTAAAGCTTCTAGAGGAGATATTCGGGGATTTGCTTTGATTCAATCTTATCAACATAATTGTGGGAGGGTTTTGCCAAAGGATCTAGGAAAATCATGAAGATATGCTCAAACATGGAAGATTTGGCACAAACCGACTTATACTGAAGATTTCAGAGCTCCAAGGCCCACATGTAGTAGCCATTTATTAATCTAATCATCAAACAACAGTCCTCGGAAAAGATGAGCATGAGAGGAGCCAAAAAGGCAAGGGGTCAGCTGACCCTACCCCCTAAGTCGGTCGACCCAATGTGTTCCTAAGTCGGTTCGCAGTTTCCTTTCTATAGCACCTCCTCTAGGGTATAAATAGCGAGCCTACGTTCCAAAGTCGGGCATTCAATTCATTATCAAGGCAAGAATATGTAGAGAAGAGAGACATCCACCAAAGGAGAGCTGAGGGTCAAGTTCTAGTCTAGGGATTAGAGGTTCTTCTAGTTCCTAGAGGTAACTAGAGGCCTTGCATGGCTCTCTAATTACCTTGTTCATAGAGGCTCTTCATATCGAGGTATGATCATGGTTGTAACTTTGATACAAATATTATTTGGAGTAATGATCTTATTCTAATTACCATATTCTTGGTTCTAATTCTTCATGTCCTGCTTCTAGCTCTTCATGTTCTTGATCTAGATGTATGAGTTCTTGAATCATGTTTTTAAGGGTTATGTTATTCTAGCGATCTTGATCTTTGATCTTGCTTACTAGTGATGTGGTTGAGTAGTTTGTTCTTGTGATCATGGTGATTAGAAGTCTAGCTATATTGATCATGTTATTAGACTATGCGTAAGTGTATGCCTTTTGAGAGCTTCTCGTCGATTACCCTGATTTATGTGCCAAGTGGTTGGAGGGAAAGGTTAAGCTCGATTGAGGGGGTTTGGTTATAGATCTTGATTTAATCATGCTACGAAGAATAGGCTTGATCATGCTCGTTTATTTACCTTCAACAACTAGTTATCTCGAATGCTCTAATCTCTTGGTTGTATCTATCATGCTTGTTTTGGACTCTGTTTAGTTCCTCCTAATTGTATATTCTAATTATATTATAGTTGCTTATCATCTAACTTTGACGTATATTAGAGGTAGATTAGACATAGAATTAGAGCTAGTTTAGAATATAGTTTAGATGACCTTTAAACTTCTGTTTACCTAAAGCTTGGGATAGTTCATTCTCTGCTAGTCATTTCCACTAATTGACAAACCCATGATACTTATCCTGGAGAAAAGCTACACTGATATTGTTGCTTGCAGTATAAGGTTTGGTGTGCTTAAGTGTTATCAACAAGTTTTTTTTTGCGTCGTTGCTGAGGAAACGATTAATCGAGTTTAAACTGGCTTGAGCTTATGTAAAAAAAGTTTTTTTGTGAATAATGACTTGTTCATATATGTTCATACATGTTCTTGTGTATAGTTTCTTTTTTATTCAATTCTTTGATTTTTTGTGTAAATATCTTGTTTATACTTTTATTCTATGATCATCAATTGTAAATATGATTCCCTTCATCTCGTTCATATGAATTTATTCATATGAGTTCTCTTTTGATTTCTTGTGAATATCTCTCTCTCAATGCATGTATAGTTCATTTCTCTCTCTCTCTTGTGTGCGTGTATATATATAGGATTTCTATTGCGCGCATGTGCGCACGGCCCATGCATAGTGTGCATATGTACTTATTGCATCCGTCGCAACAGAACAGTAGCTGTTGCGACTCCGCACGCTACTGCAGTCGCAACAGCTAATGTGCTGCTGCGACTCTGCGCGCGGCGGCAGTTGCAAGTCGCAACAGCACTGTAGCTGTTGCGACTCCGCCGCATTGCGGCAGTCGCAATTATGAATCCGTCACCGCCAGCTCATCGGGGAAGGAGACCTCACCGGCACCGCTGTCTTCTCTTCGGAGTCAGGGTTAGGGTTCGGGTTCGGCGTTGAGGTTCATCGGTGGGCCTTCTTCATCTTCGGCCTTAGAGAGGAAGGTCGGCCAGGCGGAGGTGGCGGTCGATCGGGCAGCTGAGACCGGCAGCGATGGCACCGCTGGTCGGGCGGGGAAGGACGTCGGTCGGGCGGGGTAGGCGGCGGCTGCGAGCACCTTCGCGTCGGGGGAAGAAGAAAGCATGTGCGCATCCACCATTACATATGCGTATGTGCGCATAAGCGTGTGCAAGGCCTTGCGAGGGGCTCCAAATGAGGAATAAGGTCATGAGCATTGCGTATTTTTATTTTACACTCTTCCACCCGCCTCGATTGAATGTGTATCATGTGGATTGTTCTTGCTTCCCTTTGTTTATGCATATTGGCATATGAGGCCACAATGTCCTAAAATGAATAATGCACAAATTTAGGGGGGAGTCACATGTACACACAATCAAAATTTTGTGTTTTATTCACTATATTATCTCTTTTAAATTTTAATTGAGTTGCCATTAATCATCAAAAATTGGGGAGATTCTAAGTGCAATCACCTTTGAGGGTTTTGGTTTTTTAATGACAATGCAATTAAAAGCTCTAATGGAATTACGTGAGCACTTTGCAAGTATGTTGCCGCCAGATTTTGAATAATACTAGTTGGGCCAAAATGTCAGAAGATGCTCACAATGAAGGAACTGACTTGGCTAGGCTCATATCATAAGTTTGGCCAAATATGATGATGAGTATGCTTCCTAGTCCCAATCCAAGATGAAGTTATAAGCCTAATCCAAGTTGAAGCCTAGTTTATTTGCAAGACTTAAGACTACAGAAGTAGGCTGCATGAAAACGGGTGCTTAGGCCACATATGGAATCCGTTTGGGGCGTTCTACATATGTATGGAAAGCAAAGGAGATAGGATTTCCAACCCAACAAGAACCACAGCCAGATACGCTCGGAGTTAATAGGAATTGCCGAAACAATGTGACAACCAGAATCTGTCTCGATCATTACAACAGGTTTCAACTGATATTTGGAAGCCTCATGAGGATCTGGACCGATGGAAGGAAGAGTCCAGATAAGTTACCTAGTCTTAGAGTCCTTGGTTTATTAAGGTTGTAATCTATTAGTTTAGGGAAGTGTTTGAGTCCATCTTTAGGAAAGAGTTTGCCTTGAGGGTCAAGTCTTTGGACTATAAATATGTATCGAGGCACATCATGTAAATCATTATCCACATGATCAATACAACTCTCAGCGCATCATTACCCCTTCTTAGGGTTATTCTATCCAAGTAAGCACCACGCTGCCTTGGCGGGTTTAGTCAAGATCTGCTAGGGCAGCAAAGTGTTTACTGGATCCATGGCGGACCTTGTACTGAAGCATTTTTAATGGCAAGGTTTGCTAGTTATCTCGGTGAATATTGTTCTAAGCCTTGTTGTTGGCATGATTCACTAGTTATCCTGCATGTTATCGATCTATTATCTTGATTATGCTTCACAACATAGATCGGTAGCATGTAGCCAAGCGTATATAGCTCACACAGTTACTACAATCCATGACATGCGCCACAGCATGTGCATACGACAACTCGAGAGATCGACATATGCTTGGCACCCTACTTTACATGCTTTGGATGTATCTTTTGTTTCTGGATGAACCCCTTTGGGGGGTTCGGATCTATGTTCATGCATATGATCAATGGATTCATCTGGTTATATGCGTAACATGTCAATCTAGGGGAGTCACATCGTCTAGATCATGCTTTAACTAGGGTTTATCTTCTTACTTTTGCTTTATTGATATACTAAACCACTCGACAACAAGAAGACAAATCAGCTCATATGAGTCAATCCACTTAGAGGCCTTAAGCTGATCCATGAGATCTAGCTAGGATTTTACGTTTATTGCTCTGTCTGTGTATCTGCAGGGCGATCCTTAGACCACAACATCCTCCCTGGCTAGAAGGTCAAGCCAGGTGGCACGCCCAAGACCCCCTCTTACTGCCTCCATCGACTAGAGAAGGTCAGAACCGCCGCTAGGAGGGATCGACCGCAGTGGCAGCATACCTCCCGGTTCCTTGTGTGCCGGCCACCAAAAGAAAAGAAACAATTCCAAGTGAAAGAGAAAGAAAATAGACCCCTCATCCCATTCAAATTTGAAGAACAAGAAGTCTCTATTGAAAGTTGCAATAAATAACTTTTCACATTTATCCTTGAGTAAGGAACCATAGTGCTATAAAGAGGGACCCAAAAAGGTATACTTTTGGTGGTACTAACTCTCAAGAAGTCCAAAATTCCATCCCAAATACACCACACTTTCATATCCTAAATCTGCTCAATATTGGTTGACACACGGTTGAACCAGTCCCCAACAACCTCAACCAATATTGCTTATTGTCCATTTTTTGGTTGACACCTAGTTGAACTGCTCCTCATCATCCTCAACCAATATCACTACCTGAGTGCTTTTCGGTTGACAATATTGCTCACTGTGTGGTTTTTGGTTGGCCCCTGGTTCAACTGGTCTAAGACCAACCTCAATCAATATTGTGCTCTGAGTTGTTTTAGGTTCAACTGGCCTTGCACCAATTCAATCGGTCCTGTACAGATCTACACGATAACGACTAGTTTTTAGGGGACTCATATGTATACCTCTTTCTTCACCTCATTTATTGCTTCTTCCACCTCAAACCAACCTAAGACAAGGTTCAAAAGAGCATTCACTCCTCTACACCTCTCTCCATTCTTTGAGCTTGCAAATCTTCAAATCTTTGAGTGGACACTTTGTAAGAACTTAAGAGCTGCGTTAATCACACCTAATACTTCATCTCTCTATCTTGAGCTCAGTGACACCTTTAGAATCCTTTGTGGGTTTGTTTCTCTTTGGAGCCTCATGTTCCTAGACCGTTGGACGTCTTTTGTTACCCGGACATTTAGTAAGTGACTTCATCATACCCTTGTGGTTGGTAAGGGGAGGATTAGGGTTAAGAGAGACCCGGTTGAACAATTCGACCGAAAGAGTTGAGAGAAGGATGTTCGGTAGGATATGAGGACCGAAAGGTCCAACCCTCCAAAAATTGTATAGAGCAGACCTTTGCTACAAAGGAAGATGAAGCAAACCTAGATACATGGACCAGAAGGTTCGACCCTTAAAGGGCAAACTACTATCGGGACATTTTGGCTGAAGGTATAGAAACTGCAACAGTGGAGGATTTACATGGATCGGAAGGTCCAATCCCCACATAGGTCGGACTATTGATCAGACCTCCTTAGAGAATTGGCTAGTTTAACGGCTAGTTTGCAAGTACAGTGGACCTGAAGGTCTAAAGTATGCCAAAAAGTGTTGATCAGATTGTCCATTAAGAGTTTTGGAGTGCTGAAAATCACAACAAGTGTAGGAGGAGTATTTCAATCATACCATACACTTCAACCACCATAAGAGTTCTTATTGCTTAATCCAAACCAAATTAGAGCTTTCTGAGTATATCAAGCTACATCCACACCCATCATCTCTAGCAGGTTGATTTTCACACCCACATCCGCACTCATTGGGCACCTGACACCCTGCCGGAGCCCATTGGGTGTGAGGGCTATCTACTAACAACAAAGAGCCCAAACTCCAAAAGCTCTAGATCAAAATACTCTTAGATACATGGTGTATAAAGATAACATAAAATACATAGAGATTGGGCATTTGAACCATTCTTAATAGCAACACACAATACATAGTACATTCACAATCTAGAAAGTAAAATAATACATCTAACATATCTTGGTTATACAACTAGTTAACCACATACCAAATATATAATAATCACATGTTCAAATAACTAAAAAGTAGTATGTGTATGTGACTCCTTGCTATAGTTCCACTACATTCTATCAAATTCATGTGAAGAGTTATACTAATCACTACTAGACTATATGCCTTTATAATTTCGGCCCCATGGGACACCCATATGTGAAAACTCACATCAACATCCATCTCGTTACAGATCGATTGTCAAGCCCACCACTAAAAATTGAGCCCTCCACCGGGAAAGATTTGGCATAAAAGTGCATGCAGCATGTCCCTCCATCGTTCCCTCCATGATAGCAGAGCCCTCCCATTCCACCATATGTGGCAGAGTCCTCCCCACTTCGCTACGCACTGTGGCTTGTGGACCCGGGTAACAACCGCTCCGTCGCGTGTGTAGACGGAAGAGGAGAGAGAGGAGGTAGTGCAGGGAAGGGCGGCAAAGGAGCCTCGGTGGTAGGGCAAAGCCATAGGCGCGGAGGCGGTGAAGCCCGCGGCGGACGCAGATATAAGGCCCCAAAATTTAGCACCGAAATTGTCTTCTAATCCCTCCCTAATTCAAAATCAAATTTTCGAAAACTTTCGATGTTGCTTATTTGTTTTGAGTGTGTTAATATGAGCTCAACAAAATTCCAAATATCGCAAATACTCTCTACCAAAATTCTTTCCAAAATTCCTTTCCAAAATTCAATTTCAATAAAAATATCCCCGCGCTGTTTGGACCCTCCATCTCCGCGCCACTTGGACCCTATCTCCGCGCCATGTGGACCTCCTATCTCCGCGACACTTGGACCCCGCCATCTACACGCCATGTGGACCTCCCATCTCCGCGACACTTGGACCGCCCATCTCCGCGCCATGTGGACCTTCCATCTCTGCGACACATCATCGGTCTCCTCCTCCATCGGCTATAAATAGCCTCCCACCCCATGCCTCCATCAACACCAAGCTCGCCACCACCGCAATATCAGCCCCTGATTCAACCCGGGCATTGTGCGCCGCGAACGCCATCCCCCTCCTCCTCCCTTGCTGTGTTCATGCACGGGAGCAGAGTGCCTCTGTGTTTTTCGTCGAGAGGCCACAATAGCTCGATTGCTCTGACTGTGAGCACCTCGCCACATCTCTCCACCATCCCCAAACAGCGCCCCCCTTCTCCCTGCCTGTATCGAGCTCCCCACGAGCTCCTAGGCCGCCACCAATGGCTGCCCGCGGCGAGCACCTTCGCGTCCACCACCTCCACCGCGCTGACAACCACCAGAGCTGAACGCCGGTGAGCCCCTGCCCGTTGCTCACGGCGGCGTGAGGCAAGCAGCCGAGCAGAGGCGCTGCTCGGGCCTGCTCGTGCCCCTCTGCATGTTATAACAACACCCCTCTTCTGTGAATGACAGGTGGATCCACCAGTTATTTTTTTCCCACGCCAACCACCATCCACCGGTGATTAGCCCATCACTAATCACGTGTCATTCGAGCTAGCAGGTCTAATCTTGTACCATTCTTTTCTTCTATTCATTTATTTCTGAATTAATCTCCCGACCATATGAGCTCCAATTCTGTTGTTTCTTCTTTCTAAATTCATCAAAAATCAATATCTACCATCCACATTAATTTCACCATTTTAGGAGTTTTCCAGAGCTGCCTACAAGCCGGTGCCACATTCGACACCGTAGGCGTGGACCGTTGACACCAGCCTGAAACTCTGCTCGCAAGTAGTCTAGAAATATTTTCTATTTCTCCGGAATCCAAAAACACGATTTTATTCTCCAGTTTCCAAATATTCTGAATTTAGAATATTCCAGGAATATCCTTTTTTCCTTTTCTTTTTCTGAAATATACAAAATTCGCATCTTCTCCGTTCCAACTCCGATTTGGGTGATTCTTTTGCCTAAACTCACCTAAAATTAATCTCTACCTACCCATACACTCCACATAATCTTTTGTCCTGACCGAAAGCTGCCGTCATGCCACCGTGATGTCGTTCTATGCCCAGTCAGTACTTCGCACCGGTCGTACAAACATTGTGAGCCTACGATCGATGTCGTTAATCTCCTGTTCCACATAAATCCTAAAGCTTCCTATCTTACCCTGTCCGAGCCCTTAATTCAGATGGCGACGATACCGAAAATCATCTGAACACCATTGCTCTCTCCATCACTCCAAAAAAGATCTTCTCCAAAACACCGACATGCGACCGCCACCCCTTCTGCGTTGTCGACCCCGCATCTCGCGTCCACCACCCCTAACTTGGCGTCTCCGTAACTGTCGTTACCGAGCCCGCTAACTCGCCCGAAAAGTCGCTACACCCCAACCACTTGCAGTAATACCACCAGTAAGAACCCAACAGACTCTCATCTCTGCAATCCAAGCTCTACACCACCAAAACTGTTGAGCTCATATTATGCCTGGATTTGTGTATTCCTTGTGCACTGGGCCTTACCGGAGAGTCCGTTCGGCCTACCCCTCGCGGTATGCTACGCGATGGTCTGCGCCCAATACGTCCAGTAACTGTTATATCAACCGTCTCAACAGAATGAAAGGCAAGCTCACTGGAATCCCTACTTGATGCATAAATTTCTTATGTTTTGCAAACACAACCCTTGGCCTGTTAATCACATAAAAACTTGCATGTTTTGCTTGCTCAGTTAACCTAGCAGATATACAACCACCTAAGCCTATTTTAGATCAGGTGCACATAGGTGGGATCGCTCATTTAATTATCTATCATAATCTTGACATTGTGGATGTAGAATATGATGGATATGTGAGAGTGAATGTGTGTGTGGTTTTTGAAATAAAATGGGGAAGAATCCCGGCAACCGACCTCGTCGGAATACGGCTACGCGCCGAAACAGCCATAAGGACAGGGTGTGAACGGATAATTTAGCTATCTGCGGTTACCCCATGTCTCGGTACTCATGAAGAGGACCGGGTAGGTGGTTGCTCGCGCTGTCGAGCATTGAAAAGTGGGAATGGTTCTACATGAGCTCTCCGTAAGGACCGTTATGATTTTCATCTTGCCTAACTCTTTTAGTACAACTACTCACTCTGTACGAGGCATTGGCTAGGCCCGAGCCGGAGTGGATAGCATAGTAGCTTCTGTGCTGGCACTCAAGGGGCTACAGGATGGGTGGTGTGCCAACGGGAGTACCGCGGGGTACTGGAGTGGCTCGGATGCCCGAACCCCTAAAGTTCTGCTAGGTGATGAAACAAAGGGAACGGCTTGATTTGGAATTCGGGCAGTTACGACGGCAACGAGTCTAACTTGTGAGAATTAGTGCAACATCTGATCAGAGTAAAACCTATTCGAATAGTCTGTGTCTACTGATATGGATGAGTTACGGTTTGGTTCTTTAGGTAGCAGTTTTCATAAAATAAAATGGAATGGATTTTGGATCGGATAAAAATGGTTTTTGGGTTCAGCAGAGGCTGGTTGTATGGAAAATATGTTGGCTGGAAAGCTATAGGCCACTTTGGACCGGAAAGTCCAGTGACAAACCTTTTTAGGAAAAACTCAGTTTTCAGAAAGATTAAAACTTGACAACTATCACAAACCTTGAATACAAGTATTTTTCTGCAAAATTATCCTAAGCTCCAGATATATCCTTGCATATAGTGTTAGCCTTCCCCAAATTCCTTTGAAGGAAGGTGGGCTGTTGAGTACGTATGTACTCACCCTTGCTTTGTTGTTGTTTTTTTAGTGCTATGGACATATATTGGTCCGAGAACGAGTAAGGGTTACAACATGCTTTCCAACTGTGGCGTGAGAAAGATGGGCCTACGTTTTATATTCCGCTGCTTAGATTTTTAGGGCTGCGCCCCTTGTTGTCCGACCCGTTTAGGGCGGATCTGTATCACTTTGATATAAGAATGTGATTACCAAATTCTGGGATGGTAATAAAGCACATTTTAGTCCCATTATAGAAACTGGGGCGCTTCAACAGATCTTGGCGGAAGGAGGTGCTCCCGCATGACGTGGCGGATGGGATGCCGATTGATGATGGCGCGCGAGGTGGAGGAGCCTCGGTGGCGGGGCAGAGCCATGGTGAGGAGGGCTCGGTGCGGAGGTGGAGAAAAGAAGGAAGGAGGAGATGCGGTCGGTGTATCCGCCATGGAGAGGCCAGGCGTGGAGGCAGCGGATCCGACCGCGGCGGCGGAGGAGGGCGAGTGGGGCTCTGGTGGCGGTGGAGCGGGGACATGAAGGAGGCGCCACGACTAAGGAGAGGGCGGGGACACGGAAGAGGCAGCGGCAAGTGGCAGAGGTGTGGGGGTGGGCGGTGGCGAATGTGGAGGCGGCGCGACCGGCGGAGAGGGCGGGGGACAGGTGGAGGCGCGAAGGCAGGATGGAGCGGCGGAGGCGCTAAGTAAAAGGGGAGGGTTCCAGATGATAGGCCAACTTGCGAGAATATAATATAATATTACGGTGTATATGAAAAAGAAAGATAGTTGTGAGAGGTAGATGAATAAATATTAGTTAGCTGTGGAGGGAAAATTACAGAGAATTATATACGGAGGAAAAAATTTGGAGGCAGCTAAGGCCGCCGTAATAGTTCTTAGTCTTAAACCCTAACGAACATCACGCTCACCTGGCCACCAAGCTCCGAACCAACAAAAGAAAAAAGAAAAATCCGAACCCAAAAATGGCTCCGGCGCCGGAACCGACCGCCGCGGCCGTCGGCCGCAAGCGCAATAAGCCGCACGGGCCGTCCAAAGCCGTCGCGGAGAAACGAACGTATGCCAAATCGGCGTCCGCGAAGAAGGAGGAGAAGCATAAGCATAAGGAGAAGAAGCCGCGGCCGGCCTGGTCGCACTCCCAAAGACCTGCCGAACCGGACCATACCGCCGCCGCCGGCAGTGGAGATGGGGCTGCAGGGGGAGGAGTCCTCCTTTCAGCAGCGATGCCGCCGGCTCGGCAGCTCGAGTTCCTCCTCCGTAGCTTCGAGCGCGCCGCCAAGATGCGGCTCTCCCCTCTCGAGCTCGATTCGTACTCAGGTATGCACCCGTTCATCCTCGTTGGATCCAATCCAATCCAATCCGGCTTGTAAATATTGAGGGACAAACCTGATCATGTTTTGTGCCCTCTGCAGAAGGGCGCATGGTGCAGCTCGCTGAGGGAGCCTCCCAGGACGTGGAGAGCTTCGGTGATCATGTGAAGGGCGTGTTCGGCGCTTCATGGAAGGAGGAGCTCTGCGAGGGAAAGTTTGTTGAGGATCAGATTGGTGTGGGCAGCCCCGCTCTCCTGGTTATCAGCTCTGCTGCCCTGCGATCCCTAGAGCTTCTGAGGTATCAGTTGTCCAAGTGCAAGAACAGCGTGTTACAGTTTAGCATAGCATCGTTTTGTAATTCTTGTTGATAATTAATATAAGCAATTGGTTTGTAGGGGCTTAAAGATGTTTACTAAAGAATGCCGCCCAGTAAAGCTCTTTGCTAAACACTTGAAAGTGGAGGAGCAGGTCTGTACTTTCTCAGCAGTTGAAAATTCGGGTGGCTTATTATATGTTCAATCTATTTGTGCATCGTCCAAGTTGAATGTTCTGTATTAACACTCTAATTTCTGAATTGTTAATTTTACCGCTTCAACTAGTACAGATGTCTCATTTGTGTACAGTACTATATTGATTGCTTTAAAGCTATGCAACATGGATATGGATGTGTATGGGGCCCAATACAGATACACGGACGGCATTTGCTCAGAATACCCAATACAGGGATACATTTTAGTACTTTTTATGAAATAAATTATAAGGGACATTAATTGTGGCCAGCAACTTTTATTAGTTTACCAACTGATAAATTCTGGCCATGTTCATTCCAAGTTTCTGACAAATATGAAATGGTTTGACCACTAGTTGAGAAGCAAGCACAGTCTACTTCACAACATTGCCCTGACTCCCTGAGCAAAGCATCTGCATGTCTAAACCGTAAGCAATGGAGCAATAAGTATAACGAATTCAGAAGAGTGACACCGGCAATTATTGCTAAACCAACTGGCATCCACTCTGCAAGCAATTTTTGCCGGCAGTCACTGGCAAGTGCTAGGGTGGGGATTTTGTCACTTCCAGTAAGTGCTGGAGGAGTGGAGGTTGGTCGTTGCAGCCTCGCATGAAAATGCTGGTCGAGTGAAGGGCCGGAGGTTTGTTGCTGCCAGCTCGACCCGGAAGTGCTATAGGAGTGAAGTCTCGTTGACGCTGGATGTCAGCGTGCTATGCTCGTGGCGGCAGTGTGCGTGTTGTGTGAGGCTGTGTGCTGGGCAGCAGGGAGGAGATAGCGTGTTGGGGTTTAGTGTGGGATGGGCTATGTTTCCCATATACAGATACAGCCACACTGGACGATGCGTATCGGGCAGCCATTTCTTTAAAACACCGACACAGGGACACTGCCAGTATATTTTATATAAACATTGAAAACATATAAATTCAAGTTCCACAGAAACCACATTCAAACACATGTTGAATATTCATTTATTAGATGAATACAATGCACAGAAAGGATGAAATTCCATCTGCTAGGCTACTGGAGTATCCAAGAGTATTGGGGTCCAGTACTCCAGTAACGTATTGAATATGGAATTATGGATACACAGCATCTCCAAAGTATCCACGCAACAAAGCAAATGTGCTGTATCACCAAAACTGTCTTCATACATCTCGGCCCACATCTTTTTTTTTGTATTTATTTTTATTGCTGGTACTCCAGTGATATGTATCCACTATGTATCAATATCGGTTATGTTTAGGTACAGGATATGGGGTGCCCCTCAGGCCCTCACATTCTGTGTTTCAGAGCTTTGAAGTACTGCTGTTGTGCTGCAATTATAAAATGATTTACTGATTTAACTAAACTTCACAGCTGTTAGCATGCAGCAGTGCTCTCACACTCACAGCTCACAACACACACACTCTACACTGAGTTGCTCGGTGAGGAAGAAGGGAGTTCAGGTGGGTTGAGCTGAATTCTATTGCTCCCATTGGGTTCTTTTTATACAAGATGGAACTTAAGGTTCCTTACTGCCTAAGCTACTTGCTGCCTAAGCCAGCTCCTAGTCAAGTCAAAGTCAACTACAAATGGCTTCACATACAAGCCATGACTCTACTTGCTACTGCTGCTACCTGCTATGCCTCCTACGCCTAGGATACATGGAGCTAAAGCTCCTTAAGCTGCTTCTTCAAGCAGACAAGAGCACACAGATTACTAATTAACATTCTTCCCCTTAATGTGAGTGCTCTTGTTTGATCTCCACCATGCCAATTTGGGTCTTCATCTTCTCAAAGCTGTTCTTTCCCAATGGCTTGGTGAAAACATCCGCAA
Source organism: Paspalum vaginatum (assembly GCA_030272315.1). Classification (NCBI taxonomy): domain Eukaryota; kingdom Viridiplantae; phylum Streptophyta; class Magnoliopsida; order Poales; family Poaceae; genus Paspalum; species Paspalum vaginatum. The sequence continues at coordinate 23,830,952 of CM059017.1, forward strand.
GTTGTTGCCCGGTCCCAACTTGCTCTAGGATGACCTGCCTCTTCTCCACACAGTCCCTAATGAAATGGAACTTGATGTCAATGTGTTTGCTGCGGCTATGTAGGACAGGATTTTTAGCCAATTCAATGGCTGACTTGTTGTCAATCCTGAGGATGGGTGCTGCCACTGCTTGTCCAGTGATTTCTTCCAGTAGCCTCCTCAGCCAGACTCCATGACATGTTGCAGCTGCACCAGCAATGTACTCAGCCTCACAAGTTGAGAGAGCCACAATCTTCTGCTTCTGTGATTGCCAGCTGATGGGGCATGTTTTCAGGAAGAACATCATGCCTGATGTGCTCCTTCTTCCATCAATGTCGTCCCCCATGTCACTATCACTGAACCCAATCAGGTGTATGTCACTAGTCTTCTTCCTCCGAGGATATGCAACCCCAAGTGCACAAGTCCCTGCAATGTACCTAAGAAGGTGCTTGACTGCTGCCATATGATCCTTCCGGGGGCATTCCATGAACCTACTCACATACCCCACAACAAATGTGATATCTGGCCTTGTGTGAGCGAGATACCTCAGCCCTCCAATCAAACTTCTGTAATGTGTAGCATCCACCTTCTCAGCGGTGCTTAACTTGCTCAACCTTGGCTTTTCTTGCATTGGGCAATCCCTGGGTAGGATTGCAGCCCTTTAACCTAGCCCTCTCCAGCAGCTTGAGTGCATAAGCACTCTGACAGAGCACTATGGCGTGCTTCCCCTGCCTCACTTCAATCCCTAGATAGTAATTGAGTAGGCCCAAATCACTGATCTTGAATTTTGCCGCCATTTCACCCCTGAACTTGATGATCTCTTGCTGCTCAGACCCAGTGAGGATCAGATCATCAACTCGTGAACTTGAGTACAGGGCCTTCCTGAGTCGCAGCACCTTGTCTTCTTCTCCGGCGACGACGCAACCAGGTGGCTGCTTCATGTGCACCACCTCAATGAGCTCTCCATTGAGGAAGGCCGACTTCATGTCTCGATGGTGGACGCTCCAGTCCCTCGTGGCCGCTAGGGCGAGCAGCAACCGCACCGAGTCCATCCGCGCCACCGGTGCGAACACCTCCTCGAAATCGATCCCTTCTCACTGCACGAACCCCTTCGCCATGAACCTTGCCTTGTGCTTCACCACGTCGCCCCGCTCGTTCTTTTTCACCTTGTAGACCCACTTGAGTCCAATCGGCTTGCAGCCGACTGGTGGATCTACAAGCTCCCAAGTCTTGTTCAACGCCATCTCCTCTTCCATGGCGCGCTGCCATCGCGCGTCCGCCTCTGCTTCTTCTAGCGAGCGTGGCTCCTCAGCGCTGGCCATGAAGAGCTCGCCGTCGAGGTTCTACACAGCTTGCCCCGGCGGCAATGCATCGTCGATGATGTTGTTGACGGCGCGGAACCGGAGCGGCTTGTCATCGTAGTCCGCGTCTAGGTACTCCCCCGCTCCTGGTGGTGTGACGAAGCGCATCGAGCCGCTGGCCTCCGCGGACGTGGGTGTGCCTTGCACCGCGGGGACCGGTGAAGGCGGGGACTGCGACTCCGCGGGAGCTTCCTGCTCCGCTTGCCCACCACCGCTCTGCTTCGCTTCCCTTGCATCCATGCCTCTGTCACCCGCAGCCTCCCCTGCACCACGATTCAAGGTGTAATTGATGGTGAAGGAGCTCCAGCAGCGCCCATCCTCTGCGCCTGCAGCCTCCCAGCTCTAGCTCGTGCTCTCGTCGAACACCACGTCTCGAGACGTGCACCCGCTCAGCCCGCGGGTCGTACATCCTGTATGCCTTGCTTCCTTGCTCGTAGCCTAGGAACACCATGGGCGTGCTCCTGTCCTCCAGCTTGCCGAGGTGCGGCTTGACATTCTTGACGTGGCCGATGCACCAACGTCCGCATGAACGCGACGTCTGGCTTCCTCCCGTGGGTGTCATCCCTTTCAAGCTCTTCGTTGGCGCCCGGTTGAAAATGAACACTGCCGTGTTCACTGCTTCTCCCCAGAATTCTGTCGGCATCTTCTTCGCCTTGAGCATGCTCCGCGCCATGCTCACGACGGTCTGGTTGCGCCTCTCCACGACGCCGTTCTGCTGTGGTGAATACGGTGCTGTGAGGTGCCTCTCCACGCCTTCATCCGCGCAGTACCGCCCGAATTCCACTGAGGTGAACTCACCGCCGCGGTTGGTCCTCAGCACCTTGAGCTTGTTGCCGGTCTCGGTCTCCACCTTCGCTTGAAAGTGCTTGATGGCCTCCGGCGCCTCATCCTTGTTTGACAGCAAGCGGAGCCACATGTAACACGTGCAGTCGTCCACCAGTAAGAGGAAATACTTCCTCCCGCCGTGCGTCGCCGACGAGATTGGCCTGCACAGATCGCTGTGCACGAGCTCAAGTTGATCGCCGGTGCGGTACTTGGTCTTCTTTGCAAACGGGCTCCTCCTCTGCTTCCCAGCCAAGCAGCTGTCGCAGAGCTCATTGATGTTCTCGATCCGTGGAACCCGCGCACCATTCCTTCGCGTGACATCTTGGCCAGGGCCTCGAAATTGAGGTGCCTGAACCGAGCTTGCCACAGCCAGGCCTCGTCGTCCTTCACCGCCGCCAAGCACACAGGCTGCACAATGCTTAGGTTCAGTAGATAGAGCCGATTGGCCGACCTTTTCACCTTTGCGAGCAAGTGCAGCTCTCTGTCGCGGATGGTAAGCATGCCGCGCATGATCAGCACCTCGCAGCCTCGCTCGTCCAGCTGCCTGAGGCTTGCGATGCTTGTGCGCAGCTGTGGGATGTAGTAGACATCCATGAGCGCGCGGTGGTCGCCGTTCTGGCACTTGAAAACCACCATGCCGCACCCGCGGATGGTCACCGTCGAGCCGTCGCCGAACTTGACGGAGCCGGTGACAGCGGAGTCTAGCTCGGCGAAGTCCTCTCGCCGCCCCGTCATGTGGTTGCTGGCCCCAGAGTTGAGGTACCACCTCCTTTGCTCTGTCTCTGCCGCCTTGTCCTCCTTGCCTAGCAGCACTTGTGCCCGCGGCTTGTGGAGGTCGAGCTTCTTCCCTTGCGCTTCTTCCTCCACCTCTTGGAGAGCGCAGACCTGCGCCATGAGCAGCGCAGGCCCTCGTCGTCCTCCTCCTCCGCCAGGTGGGCCCGCTCCTGACGCCTCGGAGCTTTGCAGTCATGGGCCCAATGGCCCTTCTCGCAGTACTTGCGGCAGCGGTCGCGGTAGGAGATGCGCCGCGTGTCAGCCTCCTGTCACGACCATCCGTCCTTGTGTTGCGCGCTTCTCCGCGCGTGTCGCCGCGCGCGTCGCTGCATGTGTCGCTGCATGTGTTGCCGTCGCTCCTCTTCCATGCCCTCCTGAGCCCGCGGCCTTGTCCGCCGCCGCGGTGCGAAGCAGAGGAGCCTCTACGGTCGTCCTCTACCATGTACGGTCGGTTGGCCTGTTCCCGTGCTTGTTGGTCCTCCTGGACCCAGAATCGGCCCATGACATCCTCGATAGTGAGGGTCTCGAGGTCGAGCAGCGTCTCGATTGACAGTACCAGCTGGGAGAACTTGCGCGGGATGGCACGCAGGAACTTGGCGACGACGTCCATGTCCTCCATCACCTGGCTAAGCTCCACCAGCTGCGCCACCAGGGTCGACAGGCGGAGCGAGAAGTCCTCAACTCCTTCCCCATCTCTGAATGCCAGGAGTTCAAACTCCCGCCGCAGCTGCTGGATCCTTGCCCGCTTCGCCACACTGGAGCCGGTGCGCATCGTCTTCAGGCTGTCCCATGCCCCCTTCGCTGTCGTCTTCGCCGCTAGAGACCGATGCATCTCTAGGGGAACGGCCCGCAGGATAGCCTCCATCGCTCACCGATCCTCTTGGCGGTCGACTGTGTCGGTGGTGACTGCTTCCCACAGCCCGCGCGCCTCGAGCATAACCTGCATCATCACCACCCAGCTGTCGTAGTTGGTGTGGGTGAGCTGCGGGTATGGCGCACTGCCACCGACGTCCCGCACCGTCTTCTGGATGACCAGGGTGCCGCCTCCGCCACCGCAGCTGTGCCCCGGCGAGGTGGAGCCTCGCCGCTCCCTGCGTCCAGGCGACTGGGACTGTGTCACACGCGACATGGCCTCAAGAACCGAAGCTCTACCTGAGGCTCTGATGCCACTGTTAGCACGCAGCAGTGCTCTCACACTCACAGCTCACAACACACACACGCTACACTAAGTTGCTTGGTGAGGAAGAAGTGAGTTCAGGTGGGTTGAACTGAATTCTATTGCTCCCATTGGGTTCCTTTTATACAAGATGGAACTTAAGGTTCCTTACTGCCTAAGGTACTTGCTGCCTAAGCCAGCTCCTAGTCAAGTCAAAGTCAACTACAAATGGCTTCACATACAAGCCATGACTCCACTTGCTACTGCTGCTACCTGCTATGCCAACTACGCCCAGGATGCATGGAGCTAAAGCTCCTTAAGCTGCTTCTTCAAGCAGACAAGAGCACACAGATTACTAATTAATAACAGCTGTGTTGATAACTTGATATAACATTGTTTTATCAAAAATTCTGTTTGTCTACTCGGTATCTGCAGACATCACTCTGTTAAGTATGCAAAAAACTCAGCCATAGATCAGTACATTTAAAAAACCCAGCCATAGATCAGTACATTTATTGCAAACCAAACAATTTCCATTCATTATTTTTCATTTGATTGATTTCTTTGGGTTGAACATTTCACTGAAACAACGGTGAATTTGCTTTGCCATGTACACATTTTTGTGAAATACATAATCTTGCTGCTTTTGAAAATGCAAATGCAAATGATAATATCACATTTGTTTTCTGTTTGGCTTTAGTTTTCTCAGATCTAAATTTGGAATGCAGGTGACGATGCTTAATGCTCGAGTAAATATTGCCTGTGGTACTCCAAGCAGGCAAGCAATCTTGACTGTTCCAGTTTTTTTTTTTTTTCTGACTCGCTGTGTTTGATCCATACCAATTGAGCTTATTTAGCTTGTGGAACCAAGTCCAAAGTTTGAAATACTAGTAATTGATGTTTATTGTACCTTCTCACTGACTCACTCAAAGGATACCTATTTTGCTTTTGTTTTCTTAAAGTTGCTTTGCAATGTTCAATACATACCTGTACTCTTTCACCTTTTCTACCTTTAAGGTCTCTTTGACAGATCTATTATTATCTGAAACTTTGTTTTTCCTCGCGCTCTTTGGAGAGCTATGCCATTTCATTAACTAAGAGTACTAATTGTACAACACTCACACAAGGTAAACACCTACAACCTGTCATACATAAAACAGACTTACCACTAGAAAGTAAAGGAATGGCCCTAAAAACTATAGAAACATGCCTTAAAGCTGTTAGGAAGGAAGAATTGCAGCTCTCTTGTATTCCAAGGGCCCAATGGGGCAATGGGCTAATCTACATGTACGTACACAACTTTATAGGTAGAACCCTATACTCTGGAGAAATAATAATATGCATCGATATACAACTCATGGTGGATCAACAACACTGAGTTTGGAGGGAAGGAGATCGTGTTGAGGTTGAGTATGGGCCTTGGTGAGCAAATCTGCAAGCTGGAGCTCTGAAGGCACATACTGAAGAGCAACCACCTGATCCTGCACCGCAGAACGGACGTAGAAGCAGTTGATGCCAATGTGTTTGGTGAGCTCATGGCACAGTGCTGTCGCAGTGCACAGTCGTAGGAGAGGAGAGAGCAACCCCAAAGAACGCTTGACAACCACAGAAGCCACGTCACCTCAGCCATCACAGAAGCTTAAGCACCTGAAGCTCTAGAATCCAAGAAATACACCCATGCGAAATGAGAGAAATCATCAATAAAGATCACATAATAGCGATGTACGCCTTTTGAAACAAAAGGAGCAGGGCCCTATACATCAGAGTGAACTACTAGCTGTAGCTAATTGCGAAGCTTACAGCCCGTACAAGACATGGAGGTGTCACCAGAAACCTTCTCAATAGCACCACTACTAGCTACATATGATAGATGAGAGCCACAATTGTCGCCTTGACGATGATGCCACTAAGCGAAGCAGAGGCGACAAAAGAAGCAGCATCAGCAGTAGACTGGAGTGTAGTGGAAACTGGAGGAAGATGTGGTTAGTCAAGCTCCCAAAGACGAGGGGATCTTGGAGCCGATGGCCAGTACCAACCAGGGTCTTGGTGTGACGGTCCTGGATAGAGCAAGAGAAAGAATCAAGAATTTTTTTTTTGAACGAAATGGCAGGAGCTCTGCCTATGCATTAAGGGGAACGAGTTCGGGAAACAAGGGGAATGGACCGAGCACCCGGGACAACACAGCCCAGCAAACTCAGCGGGAGGAACACTCCCAGCAGACCCACACCTAACAGCTACTGGCTAAGCCACTACAGCAGCCCTATTACAGAGAAAACATAGCCCTTCTAAAAGTTAAAACATCCTCTTTATTCCGCAAGGCTATCTGGAGAGGGGGTGAGGGTGCTGTTTTTGAAGATCCTCCGGTTTCTCTCCTTCCAGATCTTCCACAGGGTGTATATCACAATGCCATTGAAGTCACGCTTTTGGCTTTTAGGGAGCGGGGAGGATGCAGCTTCCCACCAGTCCTTTATGTTGGAGGAGCGGGCAGGGTTAGCCTGGGCCGGGAGGGTCAAACCTTCCCAAGCTAGGACCTGATCCCACACAGCACGGGCGAATGGGCAGTGCAAACAAAGGTGGAGGTCGGTCTCCAGGGAGCCGTTGCAGAGGGAGCAGCTAGGTTGGTGTGGCCAGCCCCGAGTGGCAAGGTTGTTAGCAGTAAGGAGCTTGTCCTGTAGAAGAATCCAAGCAAAAACCTTGCATTTTTGTTCAGCCCGTGCCCTCCATACAAAACCAGAATTGATATGGCTGTAAGATCTGATGAATTGCGCTTTGTAGGCTGAGTTCACCGTGAAGACACCGTCAGGGCTCCATTTCCAAGTAATGGAGTCCGGCACCTGTGGTTGGATGTGGAAATTTTGGAGTCTAATCCAAAGGGAGACGAATTCCTCGATCTGAACTGTGGAGGTAATCTTGCTCCTCAACGACCTGATCCAATTCCCGCCATTGATCTCACAGGCAACCGACTTGTTCTTTCTTGAGACTAGCTCGTAAAGGTGTGGTGCTAGGTTCCTTGGCGCCATGCCATCAAGCCAACTGTCATGCCAGAACTTGGCCTTCTTGTTGTCTCCCACGGTGACGATGGTGGAGGCGCAAAAGAGAAGCCTATCCACGAGGTTGCAAGGATTATCAAACCCTTTCCAGGGGTGATCCTCTCCCGTCCAGTCCTTCCAAAGGCAACGAAGCCGGAGGGCACGACTGAACTTGTCGAGGTTAAGGATGCCTAGACCGCCGAGGGCTTTAGGCTTGCTGACTTGCGGCCAAGCCACGAGACAGTGACCCCCATTTGATTCAGCCTTTCCTTTCCATAGGAAGGAGCGGCGGATCTTGTCGATGCGTTTGCAGGACCAAGCCACGAGGGGAAAGACCGACAGGTGGTAGGTGGGCATAGCGGACAGAACAGAAGACACGAGCGTGAGTCGGCCAGCCCGATTTAGTAGGCTTCCTTTCCAACCAGTCAGGCGGTTCCCGATTTTCTCAATCAATGGTTGGACATGAATTTTCTAGAGAGACCGGGTGTGGAGCTGAAGGCCTAGGTATCGGCATGGGAAGGCTCTTCGGGTCCCTTGGAATGGCTGGAGCACGTGATCCAGGTCAATGTGTTCACATCTTATCGGGTGGATGGAGCTCTTCTCAAGGTTAGTGACCAAGCCCGAGGCGCAGCCGAAAGCGTGCAAGATGTCTTTGACCGCCAAGAGGTCTTCTCTGGAGGTGTTGATAAAGATAGCAGCATCATTGGCATAGAGAGAAGTCCTCAATTTTGCTGTAGTTAATGGCAGGGGGGAGAGGATCCCATTTCTGGTAGCAAGGTCAAGGAAACGTTGCAACGGGTCAACGGCGAGGATGAACAACATGGGGGAGAGGGGGTCTTCCTGCCTCACACCTCTCCTGTGATGGATGGTTGCTCCATGTCGCCCATTGAGGAGGGCTCTTGACGAGGCGGACCCAAAAAGGATGGAGATCCACTCGCGCCAACGAGGTCCAAAACCCATAGCCTGAAGGACTTCTAGGAGATAACCCCAATTAACCGTGTCAAAAGCCTTCTGGATGTCAAGCTTTAGGAAGAGCGCCGGTTTTTTCTGCTTGTGTAATCTTCTGACTACGTTCTGCACATAAAGGAAGTTGTCTTGGATACATTTTTTCGGATGAAGGCACTCTGGGACCTAGAGATTAGAGTGTTGAGGAGGGAAAGAATCAAGAATGACATGACAATCATGATCAAAGTAATGTGGCTGGCAGGAAAGAGCTGCAAATGAAGCCGAGGCACATGTGAGACAGATGGCACATGAAAGTTAGAAGTGTGAAGAGTACCATGATTGGTAACAGGAACGGAAGTACCATCAGCTGAGCGATGGTGACAGGGAAACGGATGACCCTGTAGTCTGTAGATGTGGTGGACAGAGGTGGAATTCCATCGTTGCCTGGCATGCCGTATGGAAAACCTGCCGGATTGGTGGAGGAAGCCCCCGGACGATTCTCAACGGAGTTGATGTGCGATGATAGGGACATCTTCTGCCAGGCAAAGTCCCCGAGCTGGCACTACATTTCACCTACGGCCTTGGTGAGGGTTTCTAAGGCTTGCATGTTGGCAGCAGATTCAGCGCTATCGCCGTCTTCGGACCCAGGCATCACTGATACTAGGTTGATAGAGCCTGACCGGCTCTGTAGGCTGTAGGCGTGGAACCCTGGCGGACAGGGTTTGAAGGCCCATCGGTGAGGCGGCGCTGTGTTCTCGCATGGCAGGAGCAGACGCGCACGAGAGGCTAGGAAGCAATCTTATATTGATCTTGCTTGGTCCTTCCGATACATATTCTGGGCTATATGTAGCCATCCTAACAAACCAACCAATGTCTTAAATACACACTCCTAAACATTATCTAATAAATAACTAATACTGATCCATTCGGACTCTTGCGTAGCGTCCGGTTAGCCACTTGCCTGCTTGTTCCTCTGGTTGTACACCTTGCCCGTCATAACAACCACGTTGTTTACATGTTCACTAGAGTGTACCGAATTGTGTGGTTGATGTAGTTCCGTTCTATTTTCCAAAAGAAAAAAGAAGGTTGAGCTTCTGTGCAATTTAATTTTGATATATTTGTTATGTCTTTTCTGTAGCAAAAAACTATGTGGTGCTTCTTATAGTGGTTCCACCTCCTATTGCCCCTTATAGTTCATTCTTTGTGCAGGATCAAGAAACTAATTGACATGGAAGCCTTGTCCTTGTCACGCTTGAAACTATTGGTATTTGACATGCAGAAAGATGCAAAATCCTTCACCTTGTTTACACTGCCACAAGTCAGGTACCAATTCTGTCAGCATAATTCAGCTTCCAGAAATTCTTACAACGTCAGATCAATATCTGATCTTTCTGTATGAATAACCATGCAGCAATGAGTTCTGGGACTTGTACAAAGGCTACCTAGATCCAAAGGTCCGAGATGGTAACACGAGGATATGTTTCTATGGTGCTGTGTCTGAGAGAGACATCACCAAAGCACTTCCACCAGCTGAGTAAATGTCTGTACAAGCCCGTTGTATGGGAACGAGATGTCTTTCTACAGACTAATGTTATATAACCTTTAAGACTAGGAATTTTTGGTTCATTCTTTTTCTCCTTGACTATTTGTGTTCCCCTATTGGTTGAGTGTAATAGTTGGTAGAAACATAAGGGTTGAGAGCCCTAGGAAAGTGGCAATGCCTCAGTCTTGAGCGTCAGCGTGGTTTCAGATGGCGAGCAGAGGTCATGCTCGTAACAGATTGCCATCAAGGCAAGGAGTTCAGGACTCAGGAGGTGGCTTAAGTCCTATTTTTCTGGTTTTGAATACCATTTTACCTGTATGGTTCCGAAGTCATGCAGCGCTGATTATTGCGCAAAGCGTGCAAGTGGACCCCAAGTAATTTTGGTTGTGTTTGTTTCCTTGGACTAGTAGTGAGCTGTATTAGCATGTATGCAGCCTTAGGATAAGGAGTACTAAGATATGCAACAGCCCATTGTTTGTTTTCCCCCGTATTCAGCCTAAGGAAGTTTGTGTTTGTTTTGCCCTGTATAGGCCCATTGCACATGTTGGCCTTTGTTTGTTTCCTCGCTGCATAACGAGTTGGGTTGACCCTAGGCTTGGTCTGGTTACCTTTCATCCCTGTTCCCCTTCCCCTATTCTCACCCGCTGCGGCGCTTCGAAGGCGGCAGTGGCGACCGTGTTGTGGCGGGCAGCGACGTGATGGTGACCACCCGGCACAGTACCATCACTCGTTCGCAGCCAGTCTCTGATAGCAAGTGGAGCTCGACGGGGTCTGAGCCCTCATGGAAAGAGGGCAACCATGGCGCCGGTGGCAACAAATTCGAGGGCTTCGTAAGCAATGGTGGCTCCTCCACCGACATTAGATCCGCATCTAGGGCAAGCTTAGACATCGGTAGGAGGACCGATTCAGGCAGCGAGGTTAGTATCGTCGCATTCTATGTTCGATTTAGATGTCTAGGGTTTGGAAGCCATGGATTTGAGTTCTAGGGTTCGTGGCGCAGGGCGAATCCGCTAGCTTCCCTTGTGCGACGCTTAATCACCCGTACTGGAGTGGTGTCGACCACTACCCTAATGTTGTTTGCTCACACGGCTTGCAACCACGCCGCAAGGTGTGGCTAGGTGACCAGAATTTTGGCCGTAGGTTCCTCGGATGTCAAATCGAGGTAAAAATTAGATCTTTGATTTTGTTTTGATCTATGATGGAACAAATCGTTTCATGCTTCTCATGGAAATTGCAGGAAGTAGATAAACAATGTTCATTCATTGACTGGGTGGATGATAAGTGGCCTGGCATGTTCGTATAGCTCTGGAGCATCTGTCCGAGCATGCCAGGATGTACAGGAGGAAGACGATGCAAGCTGTGGAGGATTTCCACAATGCCATTGTGCAACATGGCCAAGAGCTTGATGCCTAGGAAGCATTGTTCAGACAAGAAGTCAGGACACTGAAGATGAGATGCAAGCAAATCCACATTAGGTGGTTTGTTCCATGATGTGTTGCTTTGGAAGTAAGGAGTAGAATGCCATTGTTATTTTGCTGCATGGTTGTTCTAGTTCAACAATAGTTAGCCGTGGATCTAGTAAGGAGTAGGAATGAGGGTGTTATTTTGCAGAACAATTTGGTCACTTTGCACCGATGGACATGGAACTTGGTCATGGACATGCGAACAGTTGATGGACCACTGATGTTTGTTCAGTTCTATTGCAACAGTGAATGTCTTGCAATTGCTCATAACATAGCTAGGATAACTTGGATCATGCTGCATACATCTTTGCAAGCAGAACCACAATGAGTATGAACTGGATGACAACAATGTACGATAGCACTTTAATCTTATGTCTATCGTCTACTTCAATTTTTAGGTTGTTCTCTGCATGTGTCTTGTGCATCTTGTGTTCTTCAGTGCTGCCATTGTCTTCATAGCATTGGAATGCTAGCATCGCCTGCTTGCCTGGTAGGATATCCCTTGTAACAGTTATAAGGGAAACCAATCACTTGATGGTTGCAGGAAACCCAATCTGCGTACACCCCTGGTTTCCTTCCTCTGAACACAGCGTACCAAGTCATCTCCTAAATCACAGTAAGCATGACCGATGTAAGTGCAAGCATAATCTCAGTGCAACCATAAAATATAGTTTAAGCATAGACACAGAGAAACCATAATACAGTTCAAGCCATAAACACAGAGCAACCATAAACATTGTGCAAGCACAAGCATTAGTAACAGGCATCAATAACAAGCACCAATAACAAGTGTCTAGCATAAGAGGTCTCTAAATAAAAGCTGCAAGCATCACACCCATAAGCATGTCCACGGTTCCATGCATCACAGTACAGGACCCAGGAATTAAGGTACAATATCAAGTTCAGCAACATAAACACAGTTCTAATGGTCATGCCATCTCCTTAGATGTTAGGAGTCCAAAAAACATCTAGGTGAAGTGCCTGGGTTAAGAGCCTACTCCACTAATGTGCCTGATCACAACGTTGTAGTATGTCTTGGCCAGGTGTGTCCTCATCCATAGATCTTTGTCTTTAGGGGTCATTTGCACGAAGACGAGTCCAGTTGCCTTGTTCACTGTTAGGTGGTCAAGTGCATGCATCCTAGCCTCTATAGTGAAAGCTCTGCATCCCATCACTGCATCATACACTCCTGGAGCAGCCTCAGAGTTGGCAGCCTCCTTCACTGCAGTAGCAAAGCCCCAGATAGCCTGTGTCATGCTGTTCATCACCACATGGTCATCCTCACTGAACACCCTCTTCCTTTTCCCTTGTGAACTGCCTTCACCCTTCTTCTTGCCATCTGACACTTCATAGATTGGGGGTGTATCAGTAGGTTCCATCCCTCCTTCTAGGAGGTCCAGATCAATGGTTTCAGGCTGAGATGGAGTGCCCAATGGCACATTGCTGCCAACAGCATACCTGCTAGTAGCCACACCTGATCCAAATATGATCTACATTGGCATGTAGTTGATGATTGGTGCATTCAGGAACTCTGCATCCTTAGGATGAGCCTGCATGGGAAAAAACATGTTGCATTAAAACTAACCACAATGCAAGAACATTTGAAAGTAGGCCACAATTGAAATTGACTTCAGATACCTTGACATGGCCCTTGAAATGCTCAGCCTCTAGTGTAATCATGAAATTGTCTTCATCCCAGAGAGCACCACTCAGCTGCTTCAGGTGCATACCTTCACCCATCAAGCTCTCCATTTCCTTAGGTGGTTGTAGACATAGTTGCCATTTGAATACCCTCCCGTTGTTCAAGAACTCAGTCAGATCCCTAGCCACATAGTTGAGATGGCAATCCTTAAATCCCTTGTCAGTCTTCACTCCTTCTGCCATCAACTCAACAAACCTCCTGAGCACAAAACCTGACATGGCTGGTGTCCAGTGAGTCCTCCTTGGACCTTCCTGAACCTCCTGCACTTGTTCTGCTTCTCCATCAACCCGACCTACCAAAATAGGGACTTCATCTCCATTCTTGCCATGTCCTTCCATCCACAAAAAAAGTCAGCAGAGTTGGTGCAAATCCAAACATTAGCATCATGCAACACTAGAGATGTAACAAATTCAATACAAAAGATACAATTAGCAGAAAGGGTAGCAAATTCATCATTGCAGTAGTAAGTCGCCTCAGATAACATGTTAAAATTACATAAACCTAGTTGCAAGGTCTCAGAGATAATTATTACTGAACATCATAGTTCAAACGCTCTAGCATACTACAAGCACAAAACTTTGCTGGGGTTCCTTGGCACACTAAGCCCTAGCATTACCCCTGTGCTACTACATTAGCTTAGCCCACTCATCTCTTTTAGCATCCCAAGTGGCATTGTCAACCATGACATCATTGGCCTGCCTCATCAACATGATTTGCAGTCCATGAGTCCTCAGGAGGGATGTGAGCATCATGCCCATGCCTAATAATCCAATTGTGCAGAATACAGCAGGCCACAACTAGTTTGACTTAGGTTTTGTATGGATGAAAAATGCTTGTTGTACAGGATCTTGAACCTGTTTTTCAGTGCACCCAAAAGCCCTCTCAACAGTTACTCTCAGGCTTGAATGGTTAGGTTGAACAACTCCCTTGCATTCTGTGGCCTTCTCACCCCATACTCCCTAAGGTGATACCTTACACCTCTGAATGGTGGCAAGAATCCTGGTCTCACTGCATATCTAGCATCTACCAGATAGAATTTACCTAGCCATGGAGGTGGAGGTCAGGAAAGTGAGGTATAATAGGTAGTCTACAAGTGATGATCCACTAATTGAAACATACCTTGAGGCACCTTTAGGCATCAGCCCTTTGTAGGGCATCAGCTAGAATAAGGGCATCATGTGTAGAACCCTCCCACCCAGCAAGGACATAGGTGAACCGGAGGTCGAAGTCTACTGGAACTAACATATTCTAGGTAGTAGTGTGCTTTCTCCCCACGAAGGTAGGTCTCTCCTTAACTGGCACCATAGCAAACACATGTGTCCCATCTATAGCACCTACATAGTCCTACAATAGTGTATGAATTCAGTAATTAGGTTTGATAGAGTGAAGGTAAATCCATTTGGCCTATGCAGAACTTCCTAACCTTGAAATAGGGGTTCCAAAGTCTGCTGTGCATAATTTTAGTAGGGGTGACGGGTGCAGGGGCCACAATCATTTCCTCTCTGAGTTCACCAACGACATACAACACTTCCTGAAAGTACCTACTAACAGTCTCTATTGACCTCCTAAATGTCATTTTGATAACACGGAAATGTTGGTTGTGTCCAATGACATGTAGGAACATGGCAACCTGCTCTTCAATGGTACAACTTATGGTATCCTTGAGCAGAGAACTAACATGGAACATGTCACATAACTGAAAAAGGTGCCCTTTTCATCCTAAGAAGCTCAACACAGGTCACGTCATCTGACTGGTAGATGAACTGAAGGCTGTGCTGCCTCTGATTGTCCCTCTCAGTTCTTGGTCCATATGGTAACCTACGGGTACCAAGAGCACGCTTTGCCATGCGCGCATACATCCAAGAACTCACAGCAACAACAAGTGCAGCGCCACTGACCACAAGGAGCCAGCGACGAGTGGCAGCAACCATGGTCTAAATCGAAAGCAACGGAGGGTTAGGTGTGCCAAGGAACTAGCCTAACATCAAAGCAGTGTGCTAGCACGGCTGCAAGAGAATGCTCTCTGCCACCTAGTGCTAAATGCAAGCAAGAATAAAAGAACATGTATGACAGATCTATCAAGGTTTTTCATCATTGACCTTGCAACTAGTCAAGAAAGAAACAAAGCATCATTGGCCAAGAACTACTGCTCAGTCTTGAATTGAACAACTATTCGGTAAAGCACTCATAGATCCAACCATTCAAACAAGAGATCTGTTAATTAGTTCATGAATCGCAACTAAAAAACGCAGATCCATAAAAGACTTGGCAGCTGCAGAAACAAATCAAAACAGGGGAGAGAAGGAGACTGGTGGGATCAAGAACCTTCACCATGGGGACAGAAGACCACCTCAAGTCGAGCTGGACTGGACTAGCTCCGGCGATCCGCGACCTTGCAGCAGGGGAGGCGGTAGTGGAGGGGGGAGAGGAGAGGGGACGGAGGAACGAAACAGACCATGGAATGTGTGCAGAGCGGTAACCCTAGCGCAGGAGTCGGAGGTCATTCGCCCACGCGCCTGCACTGTGGGTGCAAGCCACTTGCATTGCGGGTGCAGGGCTGATGCACAACGCCGGCCTACACAAGATGCACGCCCAAATCAGCCGTATCCAGGAATGCTGCATAACAAGCCTAGCTGCATTGGCGAAGCTTGTATAAGGCCCATATCCAGGGAAACAAACACTAGGGGGTTGCATCTAGTTGGGCTGGATAGAAGGATCTACAGGGAAACAAACACATCTATGATCAATAAAATTTTGAGAATATGGCCGAGATAACTTGTCATGGAGACACTTTTGTTCATCACAGCCCAGTTACAAAATGGAGCGACATGATAACAATCAACTGTTAACATCTCTTGACAGGATGTAGAAAACGGCCTGATCCAACCACATGAATCGGGTGCTCAAGTGTTAAAGCCGACGTGCACACAGCTTGCATTGCATCCAGGAGTGACAGAAGTGGTACAAAAGAAGGAGCGGCAGAAGTGGTGCGAGCGAATAAGTGAAACCAGCCTCTTAGTGGAAATGTGAAAACCTCCTTTTAAATATGCTTAGATGCTTCAAAAAAATTTAAAATTTTATATATCTGTAGTGCATTTATACATGTACCATGTTGCACAAGTTATGATGCAAACTTAGTGGAGAAAAGTTTATATGAAAATGTCACTTCGCGTGCAGGTGCACTAGATGAAACGTGAACTTTGTCATTACCTATAAATTTTGAGTTTGTACCCTAACTTTTATAACATTGTAAACCATCTGAATTGAAGGATATTCATACATTTCTACCAAGAGAGTATTTTCCACCTAATATTTTTCCATGAAAGAAATAGAGGGAAAGGATGATACAGTAGTATCAAAAGGAAGAGATATGGGCCTATCAACTTAGCAGAGCACAATCGGGGTTGGTGTTAGTAACACATACTGGGCCATGGTTGTTGGCTGGTCGCAACTCTCTACAAACACTAGCGGCTTGGTATAGTTTTTTTTCTGCCAAGGCTTGGTATAGTTTGGTTTGCCATGGAGCCACGATTGCACAAAATCATGCCCAATGTTCACCTACTAAAGAGAAAACAAAAACCACAATTTTGGTGGATAGCTCAAGATACCATGAATTTTGGCTTGTTCGTCCATATCAATGAAAAAAATGTCTGCTCTCTATTAGAACGAACATTTTTAGTATAAGGACTTCAACTAGTAATTCTTAAGCTATGTCTAGCATGAAACATTGCATTGAGATCTGTTTGGTTCTCAAGGTGGTCCTAAGATTCCAAACCATAGTTTTACCAATCCAGTCATCATTTGCACCTTAATTTGCTATAGCCCACATAAATATTAGAGTAAGATTCACAGGCGGTCCCTGAACTTGTCCTCTTGTGCCATCTATGTCCCCAAACTTTCAAATTGCATTTCTAGGTACCTCAACTTGTTGTTTGTATCATCTAACTCCAAATGGGTGCAAACCCAACCCGTTAAGCCTATGTGGCATGCCAAGTTGGTCCATGTGGGCCCCCAAATAGCCGGGCCCATATTTCACTCACCATTGTTTCTCTCTCCCTCCCCTCTCTCTTTCCACTCGCTGACTTCACCTCTGTCGGCCGTCGCTAGTTTCCAGTTTCCCCTCCCTTCTCCTCTGCTCTAGCCTCGTCACTGACGATGGCACCCCATTGGCTGCTCTGCCCGCTCACCACATCGTCGTGCCTCCCCTCCCTCTTATGCTTCATCAGAAGCGGCACGGAGGCCGCCTCCCTTCGCTCGGACCCCACCCTGTTGGGTGCGCTCACCACCCATTGACGTGCTCTCCGCACATCAGCATGCCCGCCGGCCACCCTACCTACCAGCCACCGTCGCCACGCCTCCCTCCCAAACTTCACTAATGATTTTAGGAGGCTGCCTCCCTCCCCTTGCCCGCGACTCATCGGCGTTGACCTCCTCGTGCCGCCTGCTACCATCGCCGCGCGCTTCCTTCCCCTGCTTCATCATAGTCGAGGAGCCACCCTATCCACTAACCACCAGTGGGGAGAGAGAAACCTCGGCCCGCCATCGCCGGTCTCCTTGTCAGCCAACCATGCGTCACCTTCTCTACCTCCTCCACACGTCACCTCCTTCCTCCACCTAGTCCGGCCACCTCCACTATGCTTTATCTACCTCTTCCACCTAGGCCGACCGAGCATGGAGCTTGGTGGCTGCGGCTGCTCGGCGGTGAAGGCGGAAGGGAAGAGGAGGAGTCGTGGCGGTGCTGTGAGTAGGGGAGAAGGAGCAGCACTGCACGATCAGAAGCATAGGACGACGATGGGAGCGCGGAGGTGGAGGAGGAGAGGAGCAGTGGCGAACGACTTGTCAAGGTGGAAGCCGGCGGCGGCACGCAGCCTGCCAAGGTGGAGAGAGAAAGGAAGAAGGGGAGAGAGAAAGAGTGGTAAGAGATGGTGACATGTGGGCCAGCTATTTGTGGGGTCCATATGGACCATCTTGGCATGCCACGTAGGCTTAGCGGGTTGAGTTTGCACCCGTTTGGACCTAGATGACACAAACAACACGTTGAGGTACCTAGAAATGCAATTTGAAAGTTTAGGGGCTTGGATGGCACAGCCGAACAAGTTCGGGGACCGCCGGTGAATTTTACTCTAAATATTACTCCCTACATTCTAAATTATAGGTCGTTTTATGTTTTAACATCAAGTTTGACTCTCCAATCTTATTTAAAAATCTGTAGACATATGTAAAAATTCAAGTTATGCTTAAGGTATATTATATGGTTGTTGTTGCCGAAAGTCGATGGGTCGACGTTGACGACGACACACACACCAAGCCGGGAGCCTGTCCTCTTGAGCTAGTTCCAAATCACCTCTTGTGCGTGTGTAAGGAAAATGGTCGCATGTGCTATATTTTTATAGTTGTGTTTTGGTGATTGATTAACGACCAACACTTGGACTAATGAACTTGTCTAGATGCATATTCTTGGGTATTTAGGTCCAAGAGATGATGAAGAAGAAAAGTCAGAGG